>JAEIFU010002380.1:0-45008 GCA_018904235.1 Lordiphosa stackelbergi
AGCCACGACGGACATGGTTAAATAAAATGTGATTCCTTTATGCGCTAATTAGACCTGAATACCCTCTGTAATATATAAAATGCAATATAAAATAAGTTGTCCTCTGGCTCTACGCAACCCAGCACCTGGGATACCCATCGTAGATGACCTAGGTCTCTGCGCGTAGAATTCTTGGCTCACCGTCAGCGCCCCCTCGCCCCCACCCACCTCCACCAAACTCCCTTTTCAACCCACATCAGGACATGAGTTCTTTAGTTGATCGCCGCATCGGTCGAGCAGCCCAGTTATTCTAACCTAACCATCCTGTCACCCTATTAAAACATATCAAATTTACATTTTTTTACTTTCAAATGTTGAATTAAGTCAGATGTCAACAACTGCCAGTGTGACCTTTATTGTGGAAAAAAAAAAAAACAAAAAATTCGGGTAGATATACTAGATTCTCAACTATTTTCTTGATTTTTTGGTATATTATTTAAGTATGCACCGAGTTCGCCGTGTTCGTAATATTCGCCCGACCATATTGCCGCTAGAAATTGTCGGTAAAAAAAAAAGTGTCATTCCAGCCTGAGAAAAACTTTTTTGTTTTCAATGGTAGCGTCTTTAAGGCCCATTTCCAGAACAAATAAAAATTTTTGTCACGATAAGTGGAATGTTTAAAATACAACAAAAAAATACCCAAAACTACGGCCAAATTGTAGGGTCACTTCGAATTTGTCAACTGCTTGAAATCAAAATATGTTCATCAAATTACAGTTTAAATAATTTTAAAATCAGCTTACAGATTTCAAGTCACATGATGTACTACTCAAGTGTACTACTTCCTAAACGAGTCTTGGGGCACTTAAAATTAAAAAATATAAAAACGAATAAAAAGAGGAGTGCTTTTTATGTGTCAATATATTTTATTTGTTGGACTAATCTGATGCGCCCAGCATTTGCTTTTATTTGTTCCAATGTTGTCCGGTAAAATCGGTTGTGCTTGCAACCCATATATATTCGATGTAGTGAAACGCTCTGATTATTAAGTTTCTCGTCTAGAAATCTGAAAAATAGATGCCGCTAAATAAATGGCTGATCAGTTGTTCGATATCAGTCTTTTTTTTTTGTTTGTTTTGTTTTTTTTAATTTATTTTCGAGCGCATTTATTTGTTTTGGAAATAGGACTTTATACAGCTTTCTAAATTCACAAAATGACCAGCGCACATATGAAAAATCGAAAAGATCTGGCCCACACCTACGCAATTAAGTTAGCTGCGCCTACGTCATTTCATGAATTGACGGCGATATTCAAGTACTACGTTTATGCTAGCAAGTATCATAGTTTTTTGAAACACGTTTTTAAAATGCCTGTTTATGCATTTTTGTAAAAACCATTATATTTCTGCGGTGAGATACCACCCATTAAAAATTCTAAATAAAGGTGGCCTACAACCATGAAGTGTAAATAAAAATGGGAGATTTTATAGACCAAGTATATGAGTTTTTTGACCTAAAAATTAAAACGATTTCAACCGTGGCCTATTTTTGATTTCATGACGTGCACAGACTGCGGACGTGAAATTGTATAGCCGTAGTATCAAGTTGCCAACAGTTTGACATATCCTAAAAATAAAATTTAAGAATCATAAATTTTTGCATTGAAAACGCTTAAACTGTTATTACTTAGAGTCTAGCGACACATCGCGACACCTGCCCATGTAGCAACAGGAGCTTTATTCCCCTGTTACGTCGGAATTTGACCCAAAGCTGTCCGGCTCAAAATATATTCAATTGTGTCGTCCAATGGGGGCTCATCAAAGGTTTCACATCTTTACGGTAGCACCACTTGTTCCATTGTAGCCTTGTACCTTGCTCAGCGTTCTGCTGTGGTCCAGTGACTTCTATTTAAGTCTCTGCTGCATTACAATTTACATTTGGTCCAAACACAATTAACTAGCTGTCAGAAGAGGTGTTGCCAGACTGTTTTGAATATAAAAAATCATGTTTTTTTGCAAAAACCATAGTCAAAATACGTGTGTAGAAAAAAAACCATGATTCGGTGTTTATGCTTGCATTTTTTGAAAAAATCATGATCTGCAATTAGCATTTTTGTATGCATAAACTTAGTAATAGTCAACTTTCGTCTGTAAGTCGAATTCACGAAATGGTGTTTATGCACGCAATTTTAGCCCCATTTCATGAAATGATTTTGCAAAATGAGCATAGCATAAACGTAGTAACTGACACATAGCAGCATAGATAGATTTTTGTTTGCCCGATATTTATCAACAATATAGATAAGTTCACACAGGCAAATAATTTTATAGCTTTTGAGGAAATTTTAATCAAAATTTGGCCAAATTGTCAAACTTCTAGTCCATATTTGATGAAAATATAAGTGAATGGAACCTTGGTAATAAAATGTAAAATTGGCTATACAGCCTCCCCCAACGCCAAGCCAAGCTTCTCACAATCTTTCGTGTGTGCTTAAGTTTTTCGCACAAGAGAGGGACCTACACTTAAACGCCGAATCCGAACGGCAAAGTTTGAGAATTTGCTTTTTCATTGCTAGTTACTTCACAGCTGGCGCCAATAGCTGGTGAAGGTGACCGTCTGTGTAAAAGTAATTTTTCTAAAGAAAGAAAAAAACTTATATTATTAGATGTTCAGAGGCGGGATCGAACCCCGACCTTCCGCCCAGCAGTCCAGACACTAACCGCTGGGCCACAGACGGCCACCATGGAACCTTGGTAATGTTTAAAAATAAATCATGGCTATTAAGCCAAATTATAAATTTCCTCTAAGCTTAGAAAATTATTCGCCTGTGTGAACTTATCTATAGTGTTGATAAATATCGGGCTAATCAAAATCCTGCCTTATATGAAAAGTAATTTTTTGTCTAGTTCTTTGCACAGCATGGCTCAAAAATTCTTTATATTTTATAGAAAATTGATCAAAAATCCAATATCAGATATATGAGTTGATGGCCTCGAGAAGGCTTTAAAAGTTCCAATATTCTTTTTAATTTATCTTTGAATTGTCAATGTAGACAGTTCCAATACCATTTTGAATACCAATTAATTATCCTAAGTCCAGCCTTTCTTTTCGAGGCCAAATTTACGGGATTGTCAAACGCAAACTAACTGGACTTGACAGATTTCTAAAAGCGGGAACTTCAAAGAGTCACTGACTCAACACACAGCCCTCGTAGCTAGTTGACAACTTCATTGCTTTAAAACCTTGCCAGCTCTTTCCACACAGTTCAGTTGCCTCTGGGACTATTTATGTAAGTTTATCTGCCAATTATTTGGGCAAACAACATACCACCCACGTTTATGAGAGTGCTTAAGCCCACACACACACACATTTTTTTCTTCTGGTGTTTGCCTGTCTAAATGGCCAACATTTGTAATGTTTGATAATCATTAGAGATTTCCTATTTTTGGACGAAAATAAACCTTTGTCATTGATTTTGTGAAACGGTTGTAAAAGTAATGTGGGGGCGGGGCAATGTTTTTATTTGGGGCGTCTCGTGGGTTTTTTGTTGACAAATATTTATCGTGTTACCAAAAATGCTTTGCGTTGCCCCGCAAAGTATGCAGCGAAATTTTAGCCCGCACACAACCTGTTGCTGGCTTTCACTTTCACACAAACACACATGCACCCACACACATACGCCACGAACAGCCACCGCAGCCATTCGTATGGCCACCAATGAAGTTCAAGTGCAACAGTTCTATTTGCCTTGATGGCTCAAACAGAGTATCCCTCCGTCCCTCCACCCTTGCTGTTGGCCCCCCTTTTGAAAAGTTGGCGCGTGCTCAACTTTGGTTCGTCTCGGTACACCTGCGACCCCCCCGCATCACATTTCTAGGCCAGGGCTGTTGCTGTTAATTCAAAGCCAAAATAACCGAAGCCACACGAACACAACTCGGCGAAGGACACAACTCTGCGGCTGGTGCTGCTGCTGGCTTGGTCCTGGCTCCTGGCTGCTGCCAGCTGCCTGCCTTCTTTCAGTTTAGTTTTGTGTGCTGCTGCTAACGCTTCGTTTAGTATCGCGTGCGCGTCCACTCCGTCAATTTGAAAGTTCTTTTAGTGTTTTTTGAAGCGGCTGTCCAAAAGTACTTTCGTTTGACCAAAACCGTAAAAGACATTCCATTTAATTGTTCGACTTAATTGTGTGGCTATTTGTGTGTGCGCTCTGAATGCCTTAACAGACTCTAGGGGGGAAATTGCATTTGAGCGCGCAAACTGCAACTGTTTTTCAGCTATTTTTGGTACTCGAGTGTGTGCTGGTGTGTGTGCTGCGATTTACCTGTGTGTGTGTGTGTGAGTGTTTGGGTAAATTGACTAGGTCCTGCGCGAGTTTAAAAATAAATTAAAACAATTTATGAGAGGGAAAAATTGATTTTCTATACGTGATTCTAATTGAAGAGCAATTGAATATTTTGTTCAAATTGGAAAATTTTGAAAAGAAAATTAAAATTTTGGGGGAAAGAACTGATGTGGAAGTTTGGGCATTTCCAAACTGACGTGACGTTACTGATGCACAAAAAATGATTTTAAAAAAATATGAAAATGTTGGTTTTTTTAAAAGATTGTTTTATATTTTTGTAGCAATTAAGTAGCACTACAATCAGCAAAAACAATGACATCAATCGATCATAAGAAGTTAAAGATATCATAAAAATTATGTGCTGGCGTGACGTTACATAAAACGGAAGTGGGTTTTGACTTGATTTAGAAAATTGCAAAACTCTGCGACTTGGGCAAAGCTTTTTGTATAACATTGTTCCAGCCGCATTTGAAATAATACCAAATTATTTTCCAGGTTATCTTATCCAAAAGTGTTTTATCAACTTATTATTATTCTGACGTAATGTTAACTGACACTATGGTTTGTTGCTTGTTTTATTTATGTTATGTTGTTTTATTTATAATATAAAGCAAAAACCTTTAGGTAATTTCAATCACATAGTTTCTTAGTGTTTCCTATGCAATATATTTTAACTCTTAGAAATATTAAGAGACCAAAAATCAAAGCAATCTAAAGGCATTTTTATTACAACAAAAAGTATCCAAATGAGAAAAATGGAGCTTGCTCGACTTTGCGTTCGAAAATTTCCAAATTGGTTATGAATAAATTGAAGATGGGCTTATATTAGTTCATTTTGATTGTTTTCCCATGAAACTATGGTGATATCCCTATTTCTTTTTGGTTTCGCAAAACAGCTGTTCACAGCTGCTACATACAAAATGTGCAGTGTGCCCAGACAATATTAGGAAAGTAAGGTCACGAAATCAACCTCGAAGTTGATTTCAATTTGCTTTCGCTTTAGTGTGACCTTTCTTTTGGAAGAAAATGGCATCGCGCGCTTGTTCTTTGTTCAAATTTTGCTGTAATTTAAATGTAAAGAACGTTGGTTGCAAGTTTTTTCATTCAATTAAATGATAATAAATTATTGCATCTTAGACTGCATACGAGACTATTGCAAAAAAAGGCCCGCGGCCTAAAGTAGACGGAGTCTTAAGTCCTTGAGTTCTTGGAGCTTGTGCTTGACGTAGTCAAAGAGGTTCAGGATTACATATCTCCACAGTTCTCCGAGAAAGTTTGAAGTTACAAATTCTTACACAATTTTATCCTGCCTCTTTCTCTTGGGATCTGCCAAATTGCATAAATCACTTCCCGTGACCATAAACACATACATAATTAAACTTAAAACTACAGATTCTGCCCACATACTATTATTAAAGAAGATTAGAATAATTGGTTTCACAATTTGATTCGTTTAATCTTTTCGCCAATTGAAAGCAAATCAAAATGAAATCATGGTCGTTCCACCAACTGTTTTGCTTTTGCTTTCACGAAAGCAAATCAAAAGCAAATCAACTTTCAGGAATACCACTAGTGTTTTTAAGTACTTGTTAATTTTATATCCCGGTGGACTTTTCTGTGGAAATGTGCAAATACAAAATATTTAGGTAAAGTGATTTTTTAGTTTTTTGGGAATTTTGTGTACTTTTCACTGTCGGAATAAACGAATCAAATTTGCAGTGCAAAATCTTTTTTGAATCAGAATATGGCATTAAAATGCAGACTGAAATGCAGTTGTTACATATCAAATTTTCCCGTAATTTTGTGGCTCAACATCAAAAAATCGGTTGCGTATGTAACGGGAGTCACAGGTGACAGAGATTTTCCTCGAAAAATTCCTCGAGAAACGAGAAAAAGGATTCGTTAGTGCCACTAAGTTGTGAAAAATGTTATGTTGCATCTTTATTTCCGCATTTGCACGGTGAAGCAAGCCTCATTATACTTTTTTCGGGAAGGGGGCCTTAGCTGTCAATGAAGTTTTTCGATAGTTTCCCCTTGCCTCAACCCGAAAGAAAGTAGGGTTGATTTTCAAGTCGATCGATTAACAATTACTGCTTATTGACTCATTTTTAATATTATTAGATAACAGAAAAAAACAGCGCTGGCTATTGCTCCTTATACAGCTGTGCTCCGGCTTTCACTTACTTTTGCGATTTACGATTTCTACAAATTCGTACACATTTAATTTCTAGTGCTCCAAAATTCGCCAATTTTTGTTATCGATTCTGCTTCATTCCCAATTCGTTTTGCAACACTTTACTTGACAGCAGCTGTATCGACAAACTTATCGGTTATCGCCCCAGCCAAATCGCAATTTGTTGTTGTCCAAAGGTGTTTTACTGCTTGTGCAATTTTGAGAGGGTTAGGTAAAAAATTGATATGGAGTTTAATCCAAAGTTTAGAAGAGAGTCCAGAAAAAACAATCTAAAATAGTCACAGAATATTAAAAAAATTGGTTCATGGGAAGGCATTTCTTATCTCTAGAGACATTTTCCATTTACTTTTCATTTCACGGACTCATTTAAATCGGCGTGAATTTGGAATTCATACTACTTTTACGATTAAGCTACCAAAGCGTAAAATTTTTTCGAAAGCAGAATAATGGGAGCACTGCTGCTTCCAAAAAAAGGTTTGCAATGCGAAAAACACTTCATAAAACACAGAACATGGTGTAAATGCGAGCGAAGTTAAATATGCTTTAAAACGAAATCAAAGTCAACTTCACCGTGTAAAGCCTATTTCCAGAATAAAAATTTATGTCACAAAATTGCCACTTATTCATGTTCAGTGGATTGTAAGCTATAGTAAGACCACAATGTCTTAAAATACACTGAAAAAGACCCAAAACACAAATTCTAAGCTCACTGACTTGTCAGCCGCTTGAATTCAAAATGTGTTTATCAAATTAAAGTTTAAACAATTTTAAAATAATCTTACAGCTTTAAAAGTCACATGTACTACCACAATGTGGTCAACTTTATGATCCTCGGTAGACAAATCTTGAGGCACTAAAATTAAAAAGTCAAAAAATAAAAAACAAAACTGCTATTGTATGTTGATATACATTATTATTGTTAGACTATTTTGCTGCTTCCCGCATTTGTTATAAATTTGTTCGAGTTTCGGACTAACGAGCAAGTTATTATACACTTGAAAAGTGTATTATAATTTGCCCAGAGTTTGATAACGCATAGAAGGAATCATCTCCGACCACATAAAGTATATATATTCTTGATCAGCATGACGAGCTGAGTCGATTAAGCTCTGTCCGTCCGTCTGTCCGTCTGTCTGTTTCTACGCGAACTAGTCCCTCAGTTTTGGAGCTATCGAGCTGAAACTTTGCACAGAGTCTTCTTTTTACTGCACGCTGCTAATATGTCGGAACCGACCGGATCGGATGACTACTTCTTGTAGCTGCCATACAAATGTTCTTTCGGAAAATGGGTTTTAGTGAGAAAAACTGTTTTGCTCTCAATATTACTGCTCTCAAACACGGTCATGGGTAATATGTAATGTTTTTAAGCTGATCTGCGAAGTTTGGTCGAAGTCGCTAACCGTTGAGACAAGCTATTTCAAGTGTATCAAAACTTCGGTACAGACGAAGTTAGCTTTGCCTTTCTCGTTTATTTTCAATTTAGTTTAGCAAATCGGCTGTGCTTGCAATCCACACAAGCTAAAGATGTGGCAACGCTGTGATTATTTTTTTTTCTGGAAATCAGCAAAATAAATTACACTAAATAAATGGCTTCGATAGCTGTTTTTTTTTTTATGGAGTTCAACATAAAAATTTATTTTCGTGCGTATTTATTTGTACTGGGTAAACATTAAACGATAAAATTTTTAAATTCTTAACTTACACTTTACTTTGATGTTTAATTGAAATTTGTAAAATGTTTTATAATAAAATCTTAATTAAAATTTTCAGTTAATGCAGTTTTCCCAAAAAAAAATGAACAATTATCCAATATTTTTTTTTATTTTTTTGTGGGAAAACTTTTTAAGAAGGTAAAGGGAGGTTTTTGTGGGGTGTGTTTTATTAATTTTTTGCGAAGCGCAATAGAGTTCAAACTCACTTTGAAAGAGATTTTCGTGACACGAAGATTTGGAAATGATTTCCGTGACATCTTTTTAGGTGACGCCTAAATTTACATTCACCGAGAAAAAATTATATTTTTGAATACCATTACCCATCCGATATGAAAAAATATCAAATTTTTAACAAATCATTATAACATTTTTACTATCATTCTGAAACTATTTTAAATTTTAATCAATTATTTTGGATCAGAAAGATATTATTTTCGTGTCAAAATGAAATGAAAATATTGATATTTTTGAAAAGTTCATTTTAAACAGGTGAATATCCAAATGAAATTTATCTTTATTTCTCTGTGTAGAAATTATTCGTTCAAATCGTTTGTTTCGGCAAATCGACCTCATAAGGCTAAGCAGCAGAATGTGCAGTGAACATATTTGAAAATTTTGGACTAATCAAATCGACATTCACAAGCAATATCGTTACTTTTCTATCTTATCGGCCCATACTAATGTCCCATGTTTAAATGTACTAGAAGCTGTGCATTTAGAATAAGATTTGTCAAGAAGAGAGAGGCCAAAAATTGCGAGTGTATGGGTGCGCTGGAAAGCGTCTGAAAGGCTATTTGCTCTCTTGGCACAAGTCTCGGCATGCATTAGGCTCCTGTAGATGTGAATATCGAATTGTGTTCGGCCCCTGCAGGCCAGGAGTGCCCATCGCAAGTTTAAAAGATCTTAAAAAAATGTTTTTTTTATATAAATTAGTGCAAGGGGTGCCCAGAATTAGCTTACAGCCCCGTGAAAGAAATACAAATGGACAAAATATATCTCAAGCAAAAGCAACAACTACAAGAAACAGAAAGAGAAAGCCGACTTTTGTTTGTTTGTTCTACTGCTGTCTGATGAGTAGGCAGCCTTAGCTCGAAGAGACCGAGAAACGAGATACGCGTGCTATACGCGCCGCCAACAACAAAAACTTAGCTCGGAAAGAAAGAGAGGAGAGCATGCATATGAACTTGTTGTTGCTTTATGTAGGCTCATGGCGCGCGTGGATTGTATACGCGCCAGCTATTCCGTTGCGGCAAACAACAACGAATGCATGTCTTGCGAAATGGGTTTGGGCACCCCTGATTCCTTTTGTAAAACACTTCGGTTTAGTCCTCTATTTACAAAAGCCGTGCGCCTCTCTCTACTTGTTGAAAATTTATAGATTTCAATTGTAACCCAATGTGACAATCCAAATATACCTATTAAATTCCCCTAAAGCATGCTAAATCCGCTTAGCAAATTATCTTACTCACATTTCAACGAGATATTTATAATCAAATTAAGTCCAATTCAAAGGTATCTCTGTGAGTGTGTCCGTAACTGCTTGTTGATTTATGATTTGTCTCAGTTTCTTTCATTTGTTTTCGTTGCTGTTGGTGAGAGGCAATAATATGCGCATCAATTAAAGCCATTGAAATGTTCAAGATCAAAGTGGGAGCACTACTCGCCTGTTGTCTATTGTGCTACCACTATAAGCTGCAATTCCGAAAACTTTTTGTAAGCTGCTTGACGTTTTTCAAGGCTACTGCGAAGTAGAGAGAACATCGACTTAAAGTTCAATCAATGCTTGCATCGATTTTAGCAATTAAAATCATTTACGCATTTTTGAGAACTAAAATATCTGCCAGCACATCAAAGACTAGAAACCGGAGCAGAGTGCGGAGAACCACAGGTGTCTCGTTTCTGGCCGAAAGATGGAAGATGCTGGTACAGCAATTTAAGCCGATTACTAGCACAAATCCACCTCATGGTGAGCAGGAGGAAAGGGGACACAAGTTTTTGATTTTACGCGGAAAGGTTTGCCTGTGGATTGGCTTTGTCATCGACTAGATGTTTCCTGTTTAAATCAGCACGCGCCCACACGAACATTGTTAAGCAGTTGTTGATATGTGGGCGGACCCGACATTTCCTTAAAGCTGTCCATGCAATCAGGAAACTATTGTCTGGCAAGCCTGTCTGCCACATTTTAGTTGCCTGATTGAGCGGATGATTGAATGTGTGTGTGTGTGTGTGCGCATTCTATATCCTGTGCATTGAAGTGTAACGTGCGGCCCATTCGCTTTATGTAATTATTTACTGGCCCAGACACATGACATTGTCAATGGTTCTCTCAATTTATGAAAGTAAAAGGGGCAAACAATAATACTTGAAAAAGAAAATACCAAAAAAATTCTGCTTAACTTTTAACTTTGAACATTTTTCGTGTACTTCGTAAGAAATATTTCCCTTTGGTTGTCCCCGGCAGCAGCAACAGCAGCAGCAGCAGGAGCGACGGCAACCCAATTAAAAAACTTTTTGTTATCTTCATTCTTAATTTTAAGTTGATTAAAGTCAATGCTTTTGGAAAGGTTATTTCAGGGATCGACACCTACAAAATAAATTGAAATTCCAAATATAGGTGAGCCGAGAAAGGGTAAAGTTTTGGAATATTATTTGCATAAAATTAAAGAGAAGTGACAAACAGTGATGTTTAATGGAAATTGTAATTTGGGAAATTCTCTTTTTAAACAAAATTTTAACAATGTTTTAGTTAAATAGCAAGTTTTAGCTGCAACAAGGTCATGTTACACCACAGCTGTTTCAAGAACCTCCCGTTCCCATCTTCAGCAGTCTTTGTGTAGCCTTTGTGTGTATGTGCCCCCAAATGGCTTTACTGCATTAGTGAAAGAGATTTTCTCTTCACTATTAACACAATGACCAATAAGTCTGAGTGCAGAGAATTGCATTCAAAACACACAACCAACCTTTGCTTCCAGAACGCTAAGCGTTACTTACATTAAAACAGTTTTGTATACTCCCCTTTTTTTCAGTTCATTATAAGTTAGACCTAAAATATAATATATAACCTCAACCGAATCGATAATTTTGTTTTAAGTTTCAATTAAACACTTTTGATTTCCTCAGTTTCCTTACCTCAGAAATTCTATATCCAAACCAGTTTGCTTTCGGTTACTTTCCAGAAATCCTAAAACTCTAATGGCATTTTCGTTGTTTTTTTTTTTTTTTGACAAATTGGCCCCCGGCCCATCCTAACAAGTTTCCTGTGTGCCTATCTGATTACAAATTGAGTCTTTGTCGTTGTCGTCCACTTCCTTTCACCGAATGAACAACGACTGTTTCATGCCTTTAAACCAGTAAAAAGTAGTTACCAATTGCACAGACATTGACCTGCATTTAAAGACATCGTCTCGACTCGGTTGAGGTAAAAAAAAAGTACAAGTTGACATGTGGAGTGGCAAAGGTAAATCGACAGGAGGCAGACAGGCGTGTACAATAGTCGAGCAATTTCGCACGGGTGTAGGCGGGCTGTCTGCATAAAAGAAAGTGAACTCTTACACCCTTAAGTAAAGGTTTTTGCAAAAGGTTTAGTCTGCAAATTGAAAAATGTATGAACATATTGATAGATATTGATGTTGGCCAATTTGTTTGCCAGTAAATTAAATTAATGCTTTGACAGGTGAGGGGAAATGTTATTGCTTTCAAAGAAAGAGAACAGGAAAATGGAGATTAAATGGATATTCGCCTTGGAGGTGATTAAAGAACTGTACTTGAAATAAATTTGTACGTTTAATTAAGAATGAAAGAATTTCAAAGCTGTTTTATGGTGTTGATGAATGACGAATATAATTTTATGGTTGATTTGAGAATAGGCGCTAAAAATGTGAATGCAATCATTTAAAGAAAGAGTGTGTGCCTTGGAACTCCCGGTACGAGCGAAGTTCTTTAAGAAGATACGCTATACTCATTACTCAAAACACAGTACTCAATACTTATTACTCTAAACACAGTTTTCAATATTCAGTAGATGATACTCAGTTTTAAACACTCAGTATTCGATACTTACTATTCTATATTCAGTACTCGACACACAGCTCTCGATATTCAGTACTCGATACTAAGTACTCGAATCACATTACTCAATACTCACTATTCTGTACTCAGTTTTCAACACTCAGTACTCCATACTCAGTTTTAAACTCAGCACGCGAGAACCATCACTAGAGACTCACTGTTCAATACTCAGTACTCGATACTCAGTTTTCGATACTTCCCATTCTTTATTCGCTATTAAGCTCTCGATCCTGAGTATTCGCTGCTCAGTACATACACTGAACCAAAAAATTGATCCATTCGGGATCAACTCAATCCAAAACAGGATTAATAATGGTTTGATCCCAGAATGGCTTGAATGGTCGCCGAGCTTAAACTGATCTTTCTTTGCGAACTCAATTTTGTTCCATTCGAGATACTCCCAAAATAAATTCTTTCTGATGCATTTTCGAGATATATCTGCGCCCGATATTCTGGAACTTATATTTGATTTCCAACATAAGTTTTTCCGTTAAATGAGAACACAGCTACTAAATGTGGAAAATAGGTAGTAGTAGTAGAAGTGCTTTATTTTATTCACAAAATTTGGTTTCAAAAAGTACATAGTTGGTGACCTATACTACCCAAGTAGGGTACAGACTTGACTACAATAAAATTTGTGCTTAAAGCGTAAAAGTATATTCTTATACAATTTTTCTACCTAGGGTTTAGAACTAAATGTCTTTGTAGATATATTTTTTTTTTTTGCTCCTTGCTTCCAAATTATTGCAATGAAGTTGAAACTTTGGCGTTTTGCAGAGGTGAAACGTGTCTTCTTTAGCGTTTAAATTCCAGAGGGTTGTCCGTCGTTGACATATGGGCGGAAACGTAGGTTCAATTTTACATCTAGCTCTGAATACAATTGATATTAGGCTAAAGCTGTTGTTGTCGTGAAAATAGTGGTTTTCCCCCCAATGAGTAGCTTAGTTGTCTGTAAAGTATCCTCGTCGAGCTGCTCCTAGCTTGCTGCATAAAATCAGAGTGAGATTTTTGAACGGTTCCTTGCCATTTTATTCGATGAGATCTCTCCCAAGTATTTGGCTAAGTCAACTCCAAATTAGCATTAAATTCTATTGCAAGTGTTCTCCATGTTTCGAAGCACTGGCTTCGACTCAACAGCAGGGATTTGGCAACAACGGAAGCTAAGCGGGTTTCAGGCATTTGAAAAATGTTCCTTATATAAGAAAAATGTAATCCTAGCGTTTGGGTATAGAAAGTCCAGTTTCCACAAATAGGGCATATTAGTTCAGAGTATTCGTGATGAGCTAAATTTTGATGAAAATGGAGAAGCTTCTCCTCTTCACCATATTCAAGAAAACCCAAACACCAAATAGTATGTTGACCGATATGTGGCTTCAAACATTCTATATTTCACACTTGGTAGTACGTTTGGCATTCCTAGCAGCGTATTCCATGTGTAAATATGTATAAAGATTAAATTCTTTCGGAGCCGCCGAGGCTTTGTGCAGACATGCATATATATATGTGTGTATTAGAGTCGCCGCCGCTGCGGCCAGAAAACTTTCACTTTGAATCGCTTGAAGATCATTGCTTTATATATTAAACAAACACACACAAAATACTTACCTGCTAGATTCACAACTACGTGATAGTCTCATCTGCTATTTCACTTTAAATTACAATAATTTTCCGACTTAGGCAGGCGTCACCTTAACAATGGCGGCTATGTAGCCCAGCAGAGATGGCTAACAAATAGAGCAAATCGACAATTGCTCTGACAGGGTACAAATCTCGCACTCTCTCACTTGACTGTTGAGTACGATCCGGCATAAAGCAAACCCGATTCGGATTGACAAAAGCTAAGGTCCCACACACGATTTGAACACACTGTGCAAACAAATTTAGCTTTGAACTGTTAATGATTGCGTTAAACAAATTTGGTGTTCCCTCATGAGGAAATATTTGCTCTTAAAAAAATTTGCGCATATACAATATTTCAATTTCGCAAATAAATTGCGCTAGTGTTTCACACAGTTGGGGGCCAGGTTTCTAACTGGTCCAACACTCCTGAAGACGCATCCTTGCCACAGAGTGAGATTGCTGTTCAATACGTGATGGTGGTCGATGATGCATTTGCTATTAGACAACCATTCGCCAAAAGAATATTATCTTAAGTCGAAAGGTACGTTAAGGTTAAGTATTTAATTACCATATTTTCAGAACTCGACGAGGTTTAGAAAACACCATTTTTGATGTGAAACATCTTTAATTTCGGTACGGAAGATTTTAGTAGGAGTAAAAGTTGATTTCAGCGTCACGTGACGCTGACTTAAGCATATTTTGTGTTGTTGTTTTAGCGGTGTGTCCCAGGGGGAGAGGAGTGATAATGGGCGGAAAGAGGAGGTGAAACTGGGGGGAAAGTATAGGTGATTAAACAGTTACTTGACAGTGACTTGACAGTGTCTGGACATTTGACTAATCAGTGGCTAAACACATGACAGTGACTTAGCAGTGACTTGACAGTTACTCCACAGTGATTTGATAGTGATTTAACAGTGACTTGACAGTAGCTCAACAGTGCCTTGACAATGTCTTAACAGTGATTGCGTGATTAGTGATTTGACAGTGACTAAACAGTGACAGTAACTTAACAGTGACTTGACAATGTCTAAACAGTGATTGACAGTGACTAAACGTGTTCGACAGTGTCTTGACATTGACTAAACAGTGGCTAAACAGTGACTAAGCAGTGAATTGATAGTGACTAAACAGTGACTTGACAGTGACTAAACAGTGACTTAACAGTGACTTGACAATGTCTAAACAGTAACAGCAACAGATAGTGACTTAACAGTGATTTGACAGTGACTAAACAGTGACATAGCAGTGACTGAACAGTGACTTGACAGTGTCTTGACAATGACTAAACAGTAACTTAACAGTGTCTTGACAATGTCTAAACAGTGACTTGACAGTCCTTAACAGTGACTAAACAGTGACTTGACAGTGACTAAACAGTCCTTAAACAGCTCTTAAATTTTGCATCATGTTTCACATCAAAGCCTCGTGAGTGTTCACGACATTCACACCTATTTTTTTTTTTGTTAATATTTGCCGTTTGGTCTTATAATTTGCTAGCTAGAGCAAACTCGCAAACCCGCAAACAAAATTTTCCGGAGGCGGGGCCCACTAGGCAAAAATATTTGCTTCATATTATTGGTGCACAAACATAGGCAAAGGCCACTAGACAAATGTTTGCGCGCAAGCTATTTGGAGTTTCCACTTAAGGCAAACAAAATGGGCAAATATTTTGAAATATTTGAGCAAATTATTTGCCTGTGGGACCTTACCTTTAGGCTCACTTGTACTTAAAATTTTATTCCCGCTGCTGGGATCAAATCATTCTTTTTAGACTTAAAATTTGCCCGTCATTTTTTTCGGTGTAGTTCTGTGTATGTACGTATGTGTTAATCTAAACTCAGTACTCGTAATTTAGCACTAGATACTCAGTTCTCGATACTCTGGCCTCGAAATCCGATACTCGGTACTTCGGTACACAACCCACCTGCTGCTAAAGCAAATGGCAAAAGCGG
The DNA here is from genome assembly GCA_018904235.1 of Lordiphosa stackelbergi. Taxonomy (NCBI): domain Eukaryota; kingdom Metazoa; phylum Arthropoda; class Insecta; order Diptera; family Drosophilidae; genus Lordiphosa; species Lordiphosa stackelbergi. The sequence goes on from JAEIFU010002380.1 coordinate 15,865, forward strand.
CTGACTTTACAAAGAAAATTGCGTACTCAAATCAAAAACAATATTTTGTAGTTTTAGTCCAGCATTTTAACGTCCGTAAAAGTGCTTTGCTTCAAAAATGTCGGTACCATTTTATAATTTTCATTTAGCATTTCATGGTATTTGTCAACGATTTTTGGTTAGACATTTGGCATTACTTGTGACCATCAAATCTGACTACAGCTTAATTCATTAAACCACTTTCTAATCATTCAAATCGTTGGTAAGGAGTCACTTTAGAATTTTTCAAACTTTGGCTGGGATTCCATTTTTCCGTTTTCCTCAAAATTTAAAAGCTTTTCAAACACAAACTAAAAGACGCAGCTTAATTTCTAAACGTAACAGTAGTCCATCAACAGATGGTTGTTGACAAGGCACAGAGCTGTATTTACTACGTTTCAGGCTTTCCCACAAATTTTGCGGTTGTTAATAGGCCCTGGAGTTAATCATGGGCTTCTGCACTGTTTGGCCTCTCATTAGGAGGAAAATGTAGTGCGCTGTTATGTTTGCTTGTGGTTCGCTTTTGCCAACTGTTGATTTACAGTCCACAGTGTGGGCTGGTGGTTTGTGTCAGAAACAGTTTTGTGGTGGTCCCTGAAGCATTTTACGGGTTTGGTTTTCGTTTCGTGCGAAGGTCTTGGTAATTAAATTCAATTTGCACCTGTCCGTTCCTTTTTTTGTTGTTTTGCCACAAAGAGAAAATTTGAATATTAATTTGTTTTTCAACTGGCCGAAAGTAAATGACAATTTTCAGCTGGATACCTTGAGAAGCGTGTGAATGGGCAAAGTTTTTGATAACTTTAAGCATGATGATGAAGTGTGTGTGTGTGTGTGTGTGTGTGAGTGTGGGTGTATATTGATTTTGTAAGCGAGTGCTGAAAATAGAATGAAGCCAATCAAAATTGATCAATCAACTGACACACACAGAAAGAACGGAACTCGCGGTTTCAAAGATGCGTCGTCAGCAAACTCGCTATCGCAGCGATTCAATTGCCAGCCCATCGGGGGTTAGGAAACCCTCTCTGACGGCCACCGCATCTCCCTCCATGTCCTTGGCCTCGTCCACTCGTCGCGAATCCTTGGTGAAACCCACCTGGCAGCATATAACCCCCGGCCAGTTGCCGCCAAAAACATTGGACAAAATCAATGGCATTGCCTCCGATGATTCTGATGATGATGGCTATCCTAAACGTCGTCCCAGTGTGATTGTACATCAGCGTCAGCAGTCCATATCACAGCAGCCATTGCTGTTGGATTATATGACTCCGTCAGCTCTATATCGAGAACAGAGCCAACAGTCGCATCATCAGTCAAGTGGCAATGGTTTCATGGCACGTCTGAGCAGTGTTCGTTTGAATGGAGCCGCTGAGCAGCTGCCACTATTGGATACTGGAGGAGGAGGAGGAGGAGAAGTGGGAAATGGAAGTGGTGCAGCAGCTGTGGCTGCACGTTCGCCTCCAGCTCCTGGTCCTGGAGCTGAGGGAGCTGGGGCCACTCTCTGCAAAAATGCTGGACGCGCATTCATACGCATGATTTCAACTAACAATAGCCGAGATGAGGAAGAGGAATATGATATTATGGGAAAGGTGATAGCTAATTAATATTAACAATTTTTTGGGTTATTTTTTCAGCAACACTTGGGCTTAGGCTTGGGCTTTTATGATTGAAAACTTTACTGAATTGAAATTTTATTAACAAAATTATTGCCCATAATTTCACATACCAAATCCTTTTTCCTTAACAAAAAAATTCAATTTGCCTTCACAATAGCGTGGAAAATGTATAAATTGTTTTTTTTTTTTTTTTTTGAAGCAGTTCAAGAGTCTGACAAATCGTATCCTCCAAACACTCTCACCTAAAGCTGATGAACCCAGGCCGCAATTTGATTTATGTATTATACCTTTTTATTTGTCTGCCTTTGTCTGAGTTGGTTGGCTTTTTTACGACTTTGCGTTTTTATTTGCCCTTCCCTTTCTATTGACAACATTGGGCTGATTTACAATGTGATTTACATAAGCAGGGCGAAAAGAAAAGTCATAAAATTCAATAAAGTGCAAAGTGACAAAGGAAATTAAATGGCCAAAGAACTTGAAGAACAAAAAGTGTAGTCTACTTTTAAGAGCAAAGTCCCCTGTGTTCATGCCATTTCGCAGCTCTTCATTAGAATAATTCACCAGAATTATGACAAATTCCGAGCAGAACGACTTCCTGTCACAATGAAATAAAATGAAATATAAAAAAGTAAGCTGCATTAAAATTTCATTTATTTGCGCTCTACTCTGTCTGTGTTTGTCGTTTAGTTAACCCACAGAAAAGCAAAAAAAAAAAAAAGAAAAACATTTGCTTTCGTCCCCCGAGCTGGGAGTCTACGACTCTAATGCTAATGCAAATCCTGTGGCTGCTTTAACATATTTAACATTTGCGTAAATTAGTTGGCTTATTTGCTTACGCTAAGACTGAGTTAAAAGTTAATTTTTACTAGGAATTTGCATAAATTATAAACACAATTTAATTGGAAATCATTTCGCAGAACACTTTGTTAATTCGATCAGGTCTGAGTAAATGGCATAGAATCTCAAATGACTTCTTAACGCGAACACAATAGGCTCAGCAATTTCAATTAGGTTCATAGAATAGCTTCACTCATGTGGAACTAAAGGGTGTTTTGATATGGAGGTTACATTAATGAGTACGATGGGCTCAGTTTGTTTATTTTATTTTATCTCAATTAATGCTTATTCATTGTCAAAATTTAATTATTATTTATTTAAAGCAACATATTTTATTTTGAAATGAGGCTTATTTTGTGCAATTAAAATGAAGAATACGCCCGAAAGATACTTTAGACATCATTATAAGTGCAAACAAATTCATTGTTTGGTACTTCTTATGGGTCGAACCTGGGCTAAAGAGCCGGATTTGGGAAATGTGACTTCGTCCAGCATTCCTCCACCCTCCTTATGGCTGGGGGAACACTGTCATAGAGCCAGGATACACGATTATTTCATGTCTTAATTGAAAGTTGTTTTTATTGACAAAAAATTAATGATTCTAGAACCGTTTTGGTATATTATAACAATTCAGATTTTGTAAAAGATCTTATAGACTTCAACTTTGAGGTCGAAATAATCTAATTACTTCTTATATTGCTTTAATTCTAAATTAATTAAAAGAATAGTACATTAAATAAAAATGTATCTGTTTTTTTTGGCACACATACGATGTAAATAAATTTGAGCTTAATTCGAAGTAGCGTTATCAGAATATGCTATCGAATACTTGAATAGATTTTTGGTGTGTATTTTTATAAGATTCGGCCACAAAAAGGGAGATTTTCTGAAGGCATTCTCTTGGATATTACTAGTATTACTGAGTATTACTAATATCAAGAGAATGCCATAAACTTCATTTTTGTAATAATAAAAAGTATTATAATAATATGTCAAAAGTTATTGATATGATATTTGACAACCTAGTCAGTAACAAAAGTTCAATACATAACTTCCGCAGGGAAGTTATGCGGACAAGATTACTTAACGAAGTTGAAACGAGAAAGGCAAAGCTAACTTCGTCTGTACCGAAGTTTTGATACACTGAAATAGCTTGTCTCAACGGTTAGCGACTTCGACCAAACTTCGCAGATCAGCTTAAAAACATTACATATTACCCATGACCGTGTTTGAGAGCAGTAATATTGAGAACAAAACAGTTTTTCTTACTAAAAACCATTTTCCGAACGAACATTTGTATGGCAGCTACAAGAAGTAGTCATCCGATCCGGTCGGTTCCGACATATTAGCAGCGTGCAGTAAAAGAAGACTCTGTGCAAAGTTTCAGCTCGATAGCTCCAAAACTGAGGGACTAGTTCGCGTAGAAACAGACAGACGGACGACGACAGACGCGACGGACCAAAGCTTAATCGACTCCAGCTCGTCATGCTGATCAAGAATATATATACTTTATGTGGTCGGAGATGATTCCTTCTATGCGTTGCAAACTTCTGGGCAAAATTATAATACACTTTTCAAGTGTATAAATGCTAATCTTGACCCGTTTTATAGCCTATTTCCATTACGATTATATATTCCGAAATGTACGTTATTTTGCTTTTGTTAAAAATAAAAAAAAACATTTTTTCATGCCCTTACTGAGATTTGAACCCAGGTCTTGTTGATTTCTAGTCTCAGGTCTTAACCTCTACGCCATTTCTATTAAGATAGAGTAGCCAGCTAAATGTGCTATATAACTCTTAATTATATTTTCTGGCTTCCATGAAATTCAAATGACATAGATAAAAAAATGTCAAAACCTTCGGACACATATTTGGGAAATATGTACATTTTTTTCCTATGGAGAATGTCTTATATATTATTGAATATGTGATAATATGTACATATTTGCTATAGTGGAATAGGCTATTAGAAAGGGAAATACTTTGTTTCAATTTCGCGGTCCATTAAAGGAATTATTCTTGAGCTTGTGGGACCTATACTAGACAATTACAATTTGAATGAAAGTTCTAATAATAATATAATGTATAATATATAATATAACTTGAAAAATGTTTCGAAATGATCGCTGTTAAGGCGCCATCTTTTTGCCAGCTTAAAAATCACTCAACAAATAGCATTGTTTAAGGGGTATTTTCCATGTGCAAAATTTTTTTCCGATTTTTTTGCATTTTTTTTATAGCTTGGATACACACTGCTTGCCACTTGAATAGAACACCTCTAAAGTCGATTATCTATAGTTAGTTGCTGCTAAACCGAGCCATCTAGGAAAATATTTTTGTGTTTTTATAAAATTTTATTTAAATGTATTTAAATATTGACGAAAATTACAAAATTATTCAAAAGTTCCAAGTATACAAAATACATTGCTAACCAAAAGTAAGAAAATGGTGGAGTCTTCATTTTCACCACTTGAATAGGACACTTGCCAACTAAAAACCATTTAAGAATATTTCAATCCTTTACAAATAACAATATTATTTAAACTAGAACTTATTAACATGCTTTTAAACAAAAACAAAGTTTTTTTAATAGTGTGTTGAGCCACCTTTTTTCTCCAAAACTTCCCACATTCCCAAGAGTCGTGCGACTTGGAAGCATCTCTTAATATAAGTCGCTTGTCCGCGCTAGTAAGCACACTGTGGATGTGGCCCTTCGTGTTTTTACCATATTAGCCTCATTATTTAATAAATTTTGCTATGACGTGACGGCTCCTGTCGATTTTTTTTTTTTTGCTATTTTGGCAATAATAGGCCAGAATCCTTGTAAGCTTGGATTTTTCCTTTCTCCAACTCAGATAATGAAGTGCCACGACCCATTTTAAATTTTTTAATCAAATAAAGCAAAATGTTTAAGTAAACCAAAATTTGTGTGCACGTGCCAAAGATACCGACCAAATCAAACATGTTTTATTCCAAATGGCGCAAAAATTCCACTGAAGTTTTGCGAATGCTCACATGAAGAGCAAACAACTTTAGAGGAAGGTTCTATTCCAAAACTTGGAATATACCAGAAAGAGCGAAGAATGCTTGCACAAAGATAATATGGAAAAAAATACATTAATTTTATATTTTGGTTTGTTTGTTAAAGAGATTTTAAAGGTGGTCTTTTTTATTGTCGGGAGGTTGATGATAATGTCTCTCAAAAATAAATTAAAAAATTAATAATTTTTTTGAATAATAGGTTGTTTTATAATGATATTTTTTTAAAATTATTTAAAATTTAAAAAATTAATATAATAAAAAATAATAATTTTTTTGTTTTTAGTTTTTTTTTTGGTCGTTTTTTTTCCGGTTACGGTTATATTGCGGTTGTGATATTTTTTGTTTTTTGGGGACGGTGGTTATTGGTGTTCTTTTTTTTTTTGTTTTAGGGTTGTTTGTTTGTATAAAATTTTGAAAATTTTTGAAATCTCATTTTTTTTTTATATATGTGTTGGTTTTAAATTCTAAAATAGAATATTTAGCATTATTTTTTTCTTTTTTTTAAATGTTAAATGTGCTGTGTCTTTTTGGTAACCAATGGTTATTCTCAGAAATGACATCTTAATCGATATTGTAATTACATCTAAATATCATAATAGCATTTAGAGTTTGACTGTCCAAGCGAGTCCTGCGAGGCGTCATTATAAATTTTACTCCTGAACACTCAACACTTACTTATGTGGGCGGTTCTGCTAACACAACTTTTGATAACTCAAAAAGATCTGCAAATATTGTTGATTTTTCCCCACCATTCCAATATGTCTACCTTGCGTAGCAATCTTGTTTGTTTTAGAAACATATTAATGAAGAAGTGAGATTGTTCATTAGAACTGTTTAATTTTCAGATTTTTTTTGCACGTGATACCCGTAATCAATGATCATATACGCGTATAGTGCACTGAAAATTTCCGTCAAACTTGAATTGGGGCTTATTTCCCAGATAATTCAATCGAATTAATGTTGTCCATTATTCGAGTGTGCAAGTGCGAGTGTGTGTGTAATCTTTCTAACAATCAAACATGTTCAATTTCGTTTAACTAAGCACGCACCATGTGCAATTAAAAAGGTGAAGCCGTCAGCCTCTGCTGAGGGCCAATATATGTATGCCTAGGTTCACCTTATTAATTCCACCATGAGCACGCATACGACAAAGTGAGTCAGAGTTAGACAGAGTGCTACGCAATAGCCAAAACTGGCAATGTCCGAAAGTTGTTGCCTGTTGCCTGGTCACACTACATTGTCGGAGCGGCTCTGGAAATTATCAAACAATTTCCGCTCCGACAAAATTTCCAGCGTCTGAGTACCTAGCTTCTATGCTATATAACTGTTTAGCACCAATGTATATAAGATACTTTCCAGGCACTTCCTAGTTATGCCAGCCCATTAGCAACAGTACGGCGCATAATAAATAAGCAGCCAACTTTAGTGAATAAACTCATATGTATGTAAAATGTTCATTGTACTAGTAGAGGAAAAACCGAAATTAACCCATATATTTGTTTAGGTTACGGTACTGATAACCGGTTTTGTAAATAAAGGTTATACGGTTACGGTTATAAGAAAAAAATTTTTTCGGTTACGGTTACGGTTTCGGTTTCAAATTTTAAAGTGTTTTTAGCGGTTACGGGTTACGGTTTCGGTTACGGTTTTAATCTCAGTCTGAGATCGACGCGTTCATACAGACAGACTTACAGACGAATAGACGGACAGACCGTCAGACGAGCTGCTGATGCTGATCAAGAATATATATTTTATGTAAATGTAAAATTTCTAGCTCCTCCAACGGGGCCAAGCCGGCCTTCTCACAATATCTTGGCGTGTGTGCTTTAAAGTTTTCGCACTTTAACGCCGAATCCGAAAGGCAAGAGAATTTGAGAATTAGCTTTTTATACCCTGTTCTCATTAAAAATGAGAAAAAGGGGATCATGAAGTTGTGCAAATGGTGTAACAGCCAGAAGGAAGCACCTCCGACCCCATAAAGTTATATATTCTTGAACAGCATCAACAGCCGAGTCGATTTAGCCATGTCCGTCTGTCTGTCTGTCCGTCTGTCTGTCTGTATGAACGCGTCGATCTCAGAGTCTGTAACAGATAGAGCCACAATTTTTGGCATGTATGTAGGTGTATATCGTACCCACATTGAGTTTGTTTCAGATTTAGAAAATTCCCCCTCCTTCATGTTTTAACAGCGAAAAACTGTCTTTGTCTCTGTGTGAACGCGTTGATCTCTGCAGACTATAAGGAGGTAGAGCCACAAATTTTTGCATGTATGTAGGTGTATACTGTACCCAGATCAAGTTTGCTCCGGATTTGGCAAATTCCTCCTCATTCTTTTAACCCCGAAATACTGCAGAGTACAATTTTTAAGCTTGAACCTAGTGACTTAATATATATATAATAGCTGCTCTATTCTGTATACCACTATAAGATCCGAGCAAAACATTAAAGAATCAAAGCATAGTGCGCCTCCCCATTTATTAAAATAAATTTTAAAAAAATTGGAGTTCAAAACCTGTCGGACCAGCATTGAAACTTTTATTATTAGATGTTCAGAGGCGGGATCGAACTTTCGACCTCCGCCCGGCTGACCCAACAGCACTATAACAAACCGCTGGGCATCAGACGGCCACATATAGTATATACTTTATAGAGTCGGAAATGTCTCCTTCTGCCTGTTACATACATTTGCACAACTTCATGATCCCTTTTACCCATTTTCAATGACCCAAAATCGAATTTTCATTTTTTAATGGCCGTCATTTTGTGAAAAAAATCACAAAATTTTTTTTGAGGATCGGACCAGAATGACATCTATACTGATTATAGCCCATTTCACACAACCTGGAGACGAGAAATCGTGGCCGCCAGCACTATACCTTTTTTTGGACCCTCCACTTTGACGGCCGAGAACTTATTAAACAGCCCTCGTATCGAAGCAGTTACTTTAATCTGTTTCTAACATAATAAAATAAAACAGAATTCAAATAAGATTTTTTTAAATGGTCCAAAAACAGCCTCGACATGGAGAAAACCCCCTTAAAGCGAAAATGACATTGTTTTATGAAAAGTTTTAAAAAAAAACCCTTACTTATTTTAATTATACGAGCTGCAAGGAAATATAAACTTCGACGGAACTTTCCTCCATTTTAAACCAAAATGTTGCCATTTAATGCAAATTTGTTGGCAAATGTGAGAAATTTCATCTAACGCTTTTACCCTTTTTTCTGCATTCAGATGAAAAAGCGTTGGCAACTAAATAAACACCAGCTTCGACTAGGTTGCCAAGGCTGGCCATGATTTCCCGGAAACAACTTTCGCCAAGTTTTATGTTTGGGTTGAGCATTTTCGGTCCAAATCAAAGCATATTGCATATTAAATTCATAAGCTTCTCATTAAATATTAAGCATTAAACATTATGCGCTGGCATAAATTATTACTTTTTGCTTGTATTTAAAATTACCGCAAAAATCCATTAAGTAAACAGTAAACACTCGAAATGGTTTATAATTAGAGTCTGAATAAATTATATTTATAAATACAAGTACACCAATCGGGTCAGTTCTTTTGATTGAAAATTGGCGAATGTTGTTTAAAAATTATATTTAATTATGTTGGTGGAATGAAAAAACCTAATTTCTTCAGAATTAGAAGCGAATCTGTATATTCAAACAAATTATGAAAAAATATTCTCCACGGACTTAATACTAGAATAACCATAGGATTAGATCGTCTGGGACTTTCAACAATCCGACACGATGTTTGACCCACCGGCAATGGGTTTCTTGATTATGGCAAGAAGTGACTTTTTGTCTTGCCGAATTACCTAAAAGACCCACTGTCCTTTGACTATAAGACCACAGTTTTTCTATATATGCTTTGTTTACTTCCATAGGATATTTATTTCAACATTATTTTGATATGGCAAATTATTTAAAAAAAAAAACAAAGTTTTATAGAAAACTAGTACCCCACCGCGCGCTTCGCTGCTTACTAAATGAATTTAATGTTTAATTTGTCTATCATAACATTTTCTGTTCTACAGAATGACGCAAAATGAAATGAAATAGGCTTTCAAACACACATTTTTGGCCCAAATTTGAGATTTTCTGACTAATTTTTAATTTTTGAGGAACCTTTTTATAGAAAAGTTTATAGTATAGATGTAATTGAACCCAGGGCTGTAAAAGTGTTTGGGTAATTAAACATTTAATTACCATTACAATTACAATTGTTTCCCAATAAAATATTATAATTACCAATACAATTATTTGAATAATTCTATCGAAAAATGTAATTATGGGTAATTAAAAGTAATTGAAGTAATTTCCTTTGCAATTTTCCATTAGATGAAAGTAATTGTAATGGTAATTATAATTTTAATTACGAAATACTGGTAATTGCTTTGCTTTATGTTTTGCCTGTGTCAGGTTTTCGGTTGCACAGTAAAGCAAAAGAGCATAGAAAATGTGACAAATGAGTATACAATTTTACTGTACTTGCTTTTTCTTGTTGTGAAATTAATGTTTAATGCTTTTTCACGCACACCCACCCTGTAACCACATAACCGACAAACATATGTACATACATTTACACAATTTGTTGTTGTTTTTTTTTTTTGGTTTTGACCCCCATATCAGGTCATTATGCTGGGCGATTCGGGAGTGGGCAAGACATCGCTATTGATACGATTTCGCGATGGTCGCTATGTGCCAAGTTATTTTCTGAGCACAGTTGGCATTGATTTTAGGGTAAGAGAGCTTCATGTCGAGTGTTGTTCGTGTGTTAATGTTGTTTGTTGGTGTTGTTCCCTCTTATTGTTGTCTCTCTGTCTCTCTCTCTTTACTCATCTATCCATCTGGTGTGTGTCTGACTGTCAGTCAGTGTGTGTCCTGTCAACAGTTGTCAAGGTTATGAATGCGATTTTCACCTACTTACCTCTGCTAACTTTTCCATCCCTCTCTGACACCCTAATCTGGTGCTGGGTCCTGCGGTTTTCATGATTTTCACTTGCCTGCGGTTGTCCTCTTTACTACCTTCCCTTCGTTCTCCAGAGTATTCTGACAAAGCTCCTTGGGGGACTATTTATTAAAAAAGCATGTGAACTTGAAAAGGACTTGTTGATGTTCTTGTAGGTCTGCAACGTTTCCATCTTTATCAGTGTGTGTGTGTGTGTGTATCCCCCTCTGTTTTACTTGTTGTTGTTGTATTTAACTTGTTGTTATTGCTTTTATTATGCTTATTATTGTGGGGTTTTTGCGTTGAACATTTAGAGGTTTAGTTATCCTGGCTGGAGGCTTCATATATGGCTCATAAATCTAGAAAACTACAACTGAGCACCATGTTGGCCCTATATAGCCATCTCTTTCTCCCTCCTCCCCTTGTGAATTTACAAGTGTTCCATTCGTTTAACGTTTCCTTGACTTTAACTTGTTTCCATGTAATTTCTTTTTTTTTTTTTGTGTTTTGTGTTTCTATTAAATTTGTAGTCCATGCTGCCTTCACTCCCGCTCTGGGCGAGTGACCTCAAATAAAATTCGCCAGAAAGTTGACTGTTGATTTTTCAACTTGGATGATTTTTGGTTAATTTTGTGTGTGTCTGGATATTGAATCAGTATAAGTGAATATATATACAAATTCAAAGCTAAATAAATAATGAAATCATATTTACTTAAAAGAAAAAATTTGTAAATTTCGACAATTTGGTAAATTATACTTACTTGAGTTAACTTAAGGACTCTTAATTTTCTTGGATTTCTTCTTCTACTGGCACTCTATTTTATTTGCCTTTTACTGTGTATTTTACTGAAAGTGAAAAAAAATCAAAGTAAGTGAAAAAGAACTAAGAAAAAATAAAAAGTTAAAATCCGGGAGGGGAAATGTTAGAATAATTCAAAAAGGAAAAATGAAAAATCAAGTTAAACATTAAAGAAAGATTTGAGGAAACTTGAATCTTAAGAATGTTCTCTGAGAAAATGTAGGATGAAAAAAAATGGAACGGTCACTCTGTTTTATCAGCTGCGGTTTGTTAAAAAAAAACAAAATGTAGTTTGAGTGTTTGTAAAATAATTGTTTTTATAAAATTGAATATAGAAGGCACTGAGCTCTCAAGGTGTCATTTTGTGAATCGCATTACTGCACAACATTATTTCTCTTCTTTCTACTTTTTTACTGATTGTTAGCTTGTTATCAGCTGATCTTAAAAAAAAAAAAACATGCAAATGCTCAGAGCGCTTTAGCGGAAGCTGAGTACTAGTGTTGGTAAGGATTGTTTATTGCATTGAAGATGTCTTCTAGTTTATGTTTTCAAGGTGAGCCTTAATTGCTCAGTTTAACTGCTGGCCACACTGCGGCATTTTGGCTTTATGTAATCTGTGCTTCTTAACTAAAGGCATTTTTTTAAAGTACAGTAAGGACTTTTACAGCAGCAAGATTCTTAACACTGAGTTACTTGATCCACTATACAAAACTTTCTGAAAAAGACTCACTGAACAGGAGTCACAGAACAAGAGCCACTGAACAAAAGTGACAGAACAAGAGCCCCTGAAGCAGGAGCCACTGTTCAAGAGTCACTATACAAATCGTAATGAACAAGAGTCACTGTATAGGAGTCACAGAACAAGAGTCACTGAACTAAAGCAGGCTCACTGATCATGAGTCACAAATCTTACTGAAGAAGACTCACTGAACTGGAGACACAGAACAAGAGACGCCGAACAAGAGTCACTGAGGCACTATACAAGACTTATTGAAGAACACTCACTGAACAGAAGTCACAGAACAGAATGCACTTATCAAGAGTCACTATTAAAGAGTCACTATTCAAATCATACTGAACAAGAGTCACTAAACAGAATTCACAGAACAAGTTTCACTGATTAAGAGTCACTGTTCGAAAGTCACTGTTCAAGAGTCACTGTACAAATCTTACTGAAAAAGAGTCACTGAACAAGAGTCACTGAACAAGAGTCACTGAACAAGAATCACTAAAACAGGCTGACTGATCAAGAGTCCCTGTTCAAGAGTCACTATACAAATCTTATTAAAGAAGACTGACTGAACAGGAGTCACTGAACAAGAGTCACTGAACAGGAGTCACTGAACAGAGTCACTACACACTCTAAGAGTCACTGTCACAAGGTCACTATAGAAGATCTTACTAAGAGTCCCTTTTTCAAGAGTCACTGTACAAATCTTATTAAAACAGGAGTCACTGAACAAGAGTCACTGAACAGGAGTCACTGAACCAGAGTCACTGAACAAGAGTCACTGTCACAAGGTCACTATATAAGACTTTCTGAAGAAGACTCACTGAACAAGAATCACAGAAGCAGGCTGACTGACCAAGAGTCACTGAACAAGAGTCACTGAACCAGGTTCACTGAACAAGAGTCACTGTCACAAGGTCACTAATAAGACTTACTGAAAGAAGGTCACTGAACAAGACACTGACCAAAGTCCCTGTTCAAGAGTCACTATACAAATCTTACTAAAAAAATGCACTGAATAGGAGTCACTGAACAAGAGTTCACTAAAAATTCAGCTCAATGAAATAAAAGGTCACTATATAAAACTTTCTGAAGAAGACTCACAATAATAACCAAACAATATTGGTCGCAACACATGATTGAACAAGCGTCACTGTTCAAGAGTCACTATACAAATCTTATTAAAGAAGACTGACTGAACAGAGTCACTGAACAAGAGTCACTGAACAGGAGTCACTGAACCAGGTTCACTGAACAAGAGTCACTGTCACAAGGTCACTATATAAGACTTTCTAAAGAAGACTCACTGAACAAGAATCACAGAAGCAAGAGTCACTTTCAAGAGTCACTATAACAAATCTTATTGAAGAATGAGTCACTGAACAAGTTCACTGAACAAAAGTACTATCAAGATAATACACTGAACAAGAGTCCTTAAAGGCTCACTGACAAGACACTGTTCAAGTCACTGAACAAGAGTCACTGAACAAGAGTCACTGAACAAGAGTCAGTGAACAAGAGGCACTGAACCAGGCTCACTGATCAAAAGCCACTGAATCACTATACACAATTTACTGAGGAAAACTCACTGAACAGAAGTCACTGAACAGTCGCTAAGGCTGAAATGACACTTTAAATTTTTAGGGACAATTTTAGTAATCATTTTTTCGTCAATGGGGAAATGTCGTTGGTGTAAGCGAATCAGAGTATGCTTGAATTCGCCGTACAAAGTTTAGAAAGAGGATGAAAAATTGCGACAATAAATAGTTTAAAATTTTGTGATTTTTGTTCCATCACTCATGATTTACGCAACATCAGAGTCAGGACTTAGAGAATGACCTCTGGAGAATATTCTCCAATTTAACTAAGGGTGATTTTTTAAGAGCTATGGGAAAGTTTAAAAAAAAAAACACATAAAATTCAGAAAAATGCATGAAATCTTTATTTGAATCGATAGTACGGTCCATATAATTTAATGTTTGAAGATTATTTCATGCAAATGTTGACCGTGACTGCGCCTCAAATGGTCCATCCGCTTAGTCCAATTTTGGCATACTCTTTCCAACATTTCGGCCGGTATCTCACGAATAAATGCTTCAATGTTGTCTTCCAATGTCATTGAAGCATAGACATGAGCTTTAACATAGCCCCACAAAAAATAGTCTAAAGGCGTTAAATCGCACGATCTAGGCGGCCAATTGACCGTTCCCGAACGTAAATAAAATGTTCACCGAAGTCGCCTCTCAATAAGTCCATTGTTGCGCGTACGTGGTGGCACCGTCTTGTTGAAACCACATGTCATGCAAGTCAAGCTCTTGCATTTTGGGCAAAAAAAGTTGGATATCATCTCACGGTAGCGCTCACCATTCACAGTTACGTTACGATTCGCATCATCTTTGAAGAAGTACGGTCCAATGATGCCACCAACCCATAAACCGCACCAAACTGTGACTTTTTCTGGATGCATTGGTAGCTCTTGCAATGCTTCTGGCTGATATTCACTCCAAAATCGACAATTCTGCTTATTTACGTACCCATTGAGCCAAAAATGAGCTTCGTCGCTGAACACAATTTTTCGGTAAAAAAGTGGATCTTCGGCCAACTTTCCAAGAGCCCATTCACCAAAAATTCTACGTTGCGGTAGGTCGTTCGGCTTCAATTCTTGCACCAGCTGTATTTTGAAAGGCTTCACACCTAAATCCTTCCGCAAAATTTTCCACGTTGTTGAGTAACAGAGGCCCAATTGCTGCGAACGGCGACGAATCGATAATTGATGGTCATTTAAGAGCTGCGATATTTTCTTCAGTTCGCACTCTACGTAAGCGTGTTGTGGTTTAATGTCCAACAATGTAAATTTGGTGCGAAATTTAGTCACAATGCCCGAATAGCCGCTTCAGTGGGTCGTTAAACTGACCAAAAATGGAAAAGCGCGCGTGAACTTTCTTAACAGAGCACGCATTTTGGATAATAAAATTTAACAATTTGAAGCGTTGTTCGTTTGTAAGACGCATGGTTCAAATTATAGACCAAACTGAAGATGTTTGACAGTGAAACAAAACACGAAACGTCCGTGTGCTGTTTAAACCAGTGTTGCCAAAAAGATAATAGCTAAAAAATCACCCTTTAAAAAGAAAAAAACAAAATCAAAAGAAAGAAACGGTTGATTGCGCACATCTTCCTTGTGCCTGTCGTTCTCTATATTGATAGGGCCAATCCCAGCAGAAATGGTCCTACTGTTTAAAGCCGAATTCCAAACTGCAATGTTGGAGAAGCTTTTTCATGGCTAGTAACTTTACAGTTGGCGCTAATAGCTGTGAAGGTGACCGATTGTGCAAAGAAAAACTTTTGTTTTTGAGATGTTTCTGCTGGTGATCGAAAAGATGTCCTATCCACCAGAAACGGTCACTTCTTACTCTGGTCTAAAAATATAATAACACGCTGTACGAATAACTTTCCCAACTCCCAAGTCTTTACTGGGCTTTTATAGCCATTGACTTTGTGAGTTTGGAATGTGGAAATGACGAAAAAATTTTAGAAATAAAGGAGCAAGTATATAGTAATATTTTGAATAAGTTTATCAAATATTTTTTTTTAAGATTTTGTAACAAACAAATTAGTTTTAATTTACTCAGGGTCAGTATACGCTTGCCTATAACTATTTCATATGATCTTAAAATGGCTAAGATTGGCTAATTTGGGCTTTCTCTTTTTCAAAGTGTGAACCAAGAGCATTTTCTCAATAAGATTTTAAGTTGTTTCCCTTAATTTTTAAGCAAATGTTTCTTAAATAAGTTTCCCATTTC
This sequence comes from Lordiphosa stackelbergi, assembly GCA_018904235.1. Taxonomy (NCBI): domain Eukaryota; kingdom Metazoa; phylum Arthropoda; class Insecta; order Diptera; family Drosophilidae; genus Lordiphosa; species Lordiphosa stackelbergi. Next base: position 31,665 of record JAEIFU010002380.1, read on the forward strand.
ATGAAGCGAATTCTACCATCCAATTATTTCATAAATTCTTTACCTGCCACAAACATTTCATCTCAATAAGTCTGTGGTCAGGGCATTGACTTTTCTTGTTTATTTTTCTAGAATTCTTGGCATTTGGTTTTTGTTTCTTGTTACTTTCTCTGTGGATGTTAAAGTAAAATCAGACACAAACATACATACTTGCGTACACTTGAGCGTATGTATATTTTTTGATGTTATTTACCGTAATTTTCCGACGCTTTTATTACACTTATTGACTGACTGTCTGAGAGACTAAACGGAAACGGCCGACCCCTCATTATGCGTTAAATCTCCCCCGACTCCGTTCTACTTTAATCATTGAAATTGCTGTTTGTGCTCGAGAGTCTCTCTTTCTGTGTGTGTGTGCGAATATTGATGTGTCTGCATGTTTCGAAACGGGGTTAACGTTGCGTATACACAACGCATTAAGCATACGCCACGTTGCGCTCGCTCCTCAGGGTTGCCCCTGCACCCCGGCTGTACTCTTTTGCATGCACATTTCGTGAAAATTATTGCATTTCATTTCATAAACAATTGCATTTTCATGACTGAAAACTTTCCATTTATTTTATATAATAAATTCAATTTACGCATCATCCCCAACCAGAACAAAGTCGTCGTTGTGGATGGCACGCGCGTCAAGCTGCAGATCTGGGATACGGCTGGACAGGAACGCTTTCGTAGCGTAACCCATGCCTATTATCGTGACGCGCATGGTGAGTGAAATGCAAATGGTCCTAATTAAATCACCCGTGTACGCACTTCGTTCTGCTTACAGCTCTGCTGCTGCTCTATGATGTGACCAACAAGACCACCTACGACAACATACGCGCCTGGCTGGGCGAGATACGTGAGTACGCGCAGGAGGATGTGGTTATCGTTTTAATAGGTGAGCGACAGATTGAGTTAAAAGAGTCCGGATTAAAAGCAGCTGCAGGGCAGCATTTAATCGAGTTATGAGTTTACAATTAATTTAATATGTGAATGTCAATTTTGTTGTTTTTGCCTGCACACAGGCAACAAGGCGGATTGCAGCGGCAGCGAGCGACAGGTGAAGCGAGAGGATGGCGAACGTTTGGGACGTGAGCATAATGTACCATTTATGGAGACATCGGCCAAGACAGGACTCAATGTGGAGTTGGCTTTCACTGCGGTGGCCAGGTTAGTGAAAAGAAAGGCAACTGATCACTGATCAGGAAGTTAAATTTATGAATTGGCAAAATGTTAGATGTTTAAAAAAAATCATAGCAGAAATCTATTTAATTATAACCCGAAAAGTAGACCATGAAAGTTACTTAACCATATTCGGGGGTGTACTGGAAATCTCTAGAGATTTTGGCCTCGTTTGGAAGCGCGAAAAATCCGTCGGTGTCACAGAACTTCAAGAGATTTCATTTTCTTATTTAAAATCCAGTTAGAGGGTTTGTGTCCAAGCTAATGGTCCATCTCTAACTCATCTCTAAGCAGGGTTGGCAACCCTTTGCCCTTGCTGGTACCCCTATTGGTACACAGATGGCGACACCTTAGGTAAAGGGTTTTAATTGGTCCGTCAGCAGGTAGGTTTAACGAACAATTACACTAGTTTACAAAATAATAAACATTTTGCGATCCCAAACATTTGGTAGTAATTCCTTATGTAAACCCCTCCGCTGAGTCCAAGTGGGGCCGTTTTCGAGAAATCGCGGAAAAGCTAGTTTTTTGATTGGGAAAAAATTACCTTCAGAGAAACGTGTATATCTTCAGTATCGGTTCATTTATTATGAAATGACAATGTTTTTTAAGAAGGTAATTAAACGCCCTATTATTCATTCATACACCACTTCTTAATTCGGAGTTTGGCACAGTTAACATTCAAATGGCCTTTAAGTTTTTGTAATTAACTTAGATTGAAAAATGAGTGCAAAGCGTCAAATTGAATGCAAAACGCTTGCGGGCATTACATATTTTCGACTCCGCCAACAATTTCAACGACATTTATATAAATTATACGAGCTCTACCACCGGCCGAAGACACCTTTTCTCTATTTTTTCTTTTGTACAAAGGAATTTATCTCATCACTCTTAACACCAAGATTATCCGGGAAAAAGTTGAAGTGAAAAGAAATGAATTTTCATGTCGTTCCCACCTGCTTAAAATGGTTCACCACAATTTTAACAATTTTCTTGTAGCTGGTAAGCATGAATTCGATGACTTTCTTATATAGTTGCCCAAAAATCATACCACCAACAAATTGAGCCTCAGTCGCTGATAGAAACTTTTCACCACAATCTACATTGACCATTGTCAGGCAAAATGGATGGTTTGGTTCCCATCCCAAGCCCAAAAGAATATTTTTTTTGGCAAAACGGTATTTTTAAAATTTCATTAATTTTGGTATCAATATGAAACCATTACACAATGAATACAAGGTAGTCCAAACACTTTGTCCCTATAACTTTGAGAGTCTGTATCGTCGATTGACAGATAAGTCTCTTGTTTGAGAACTTTGGTTTTTTACTTTTAATGTGATTTAATTTAATTGGTGTTTTAATTTTAATTCATTATCATTACCGAAGCAGACATTTTAAAAAATGTCGACAGATACAAAATTATTAAAAATTTTTCTTGTGCAACGCCTTCTTTTCCTCTTTTTGTATTTTGAAAATGAAAGTATTTATTTAAGAATATGACATTGTTACCGACCAGAAAGCGAATATTTTTTTGCCAAATTGTATAAAAATGTAGTTCTGAAAAATTATATAATTTTTTTCATATGTAAACCATTTCACATTTAAATAAATCCAACTAAACCTAACTGCTTGTGTGTAGTGAGCAAGAGAGCAAGAGAACTCTCTCCAGACTACAGCCGTTTCACATGCAATTCAGTGTTCACCGATTCACACAACCATAAGTTTCGCTCGCGTTTGCATAAAAACATGTGTGACTTCGGCCCCTGGTAGCTATGGCTGGCCGGCTCTGCTCTAGACCAGGGCAAGCCAAATGGAGAGGACAGAAAAATATACCCTTCTCTCTTTTTGACACAGTTATGCATGGCCGGCTCCGGACATAAATTTATTTGATGCATGCACAATGAACATACATTGCGCCCCACTGTTGCTGACCGGCACAAAGAAAAGAGAGCGGGGACGAGATAGAGTGAGTGCAGCTAACCAAAATCTTTACCATTCTCATCTCTTATACATATGGGCTAATCCTGCGTTGCGGACGTTACAATTGTACGCAAATTTGCTGTCAAACTACCTTGCACTTTGTGTGCCACAGGGCAGTCACTCGCCCTTTGTTTTACTCTTTTTTATTAATGATCTCCCCACTATATCGATTGATACTTATGTACGCCGATGATGTAAAACTTATTTTATCTTTCAATGACGATGCACTCCATCAAATTGCCAGATGACTTTAACTCCTTGCAGTCCTGGTGTCTGATTTATCAATTACATCTTAATTGCCTCCAAGTGCATGTTCATGACTTTTCATCGTTGCAAGCCCTCGCTGTACCGCTACGATTGGCATGAACCCTTGGAAGAATTTCTACAGTCATTGATCTTGGAATTCTTTTGACCCCATTGTTTAAATCCTCATATCTCCTCTTAAACGTTGGTCTGAAAGAGTTTAATGATCCATATACCACAAAGCTTTTATACACTGCTTTTTATCTGTTCAGAAGCAATTCCTTGCTTTTTGCCCTACGTGGCTTAAATTGGGACCCTAACTTTCGCCTGCCATCGTACTCTAACAGACTCTTGCTTATTGACCTTCCTTCGTTAGCTAACCGTAGAACAGTATTAGGTGTTTCTTTTCTTCATAAACTATTTATTTTTTTCCTTCTCTTTTCTTAAATTTGTTCTCTTTATAACTGATTTATTTTAGTTTTTATTATTTTATTATTATTTTAGGTTTTGGTTTTTTTTTCTTTCATCTTCTCTATCTCCATATCATTAACGTTTTGGTAGCTCTAATAACGTTCCTCTGACTACAATTGGCTGTAAATCAGGGCATATCTGGCCGGATGGGCAAATAAAATTCCCCCATCATTGATCGTTTATTAGTTATTCTGTATTTTGTTAGTTTTTTCTTTGGTAGGCTTTCTTAGTCAATAAGGCTTTTTATAATGTATGTGTAATTATGAGTTGACAGCCTTTTTGTCTTTAGACTAAATCAATAAATAAATAAATAAAAATTGACACAGCTGGCGTTCACATTGGTATATTTCAATGATTTTCTGCAAGATGCACAGTTCTTTGGGAGTACTTTCAAACCTTATTTTTTTAAAATAAAAGGTTATGTTCCTTAAAAAGTTAGCTTGTTTAAAGTTACGTTGCTGACGTTACATAAATGGAAGTCGACCCTGAAGGCTTATGTGCACTTCAAACAAAAAAGAGTCTGATTACAAAGAATTAAAGTGGAATAAACGACCATTTCAACCCAGCTTTCAAAAAGAATGATAAGTCGTCCCGTTATTTAAATATCGTTACGTTGTTATTTTTCATCAATTGGCTTGAAATTCAGATTGTAATGATAAGAATTTGAATTCGTTTTGATTTCATTGTCCGATGTTGGAAATACCGATTTTGCTAGTTTGCCCTCGATATTTATCAATTATTTTATATTAATATTATTTAAACACACTTGTTGTTACTTTAAGGTTATGTTTTTCGGATTCTCGACCACCTAGAGCAATTTAAATCTCAGATTCAGATGCGGACGTTACCTCAGTAAACCGATTTTGGTTTAAGTTTTAATGTATATTAGATATTTTACAAACATAATGGGTACTTTAAATTAAAGAAAGTGAAACAAATTTTAAATCTAGCTAAGCTCAAAATACTGAAACGACTGTTTTTACCATTTTTTTTACCAATAAAATCCCTTTTTTTTCAAGAATCAATAAAGGAGTTAGGTGTAGAATACATCTGCCAGAACAAATTTGGCATCAGCTAATTCTGATTTTTCTGTAACTTTAAGATGTGGGACAATATTAGCGAAATTCTTACAGTTTAAAACACCAGAAAATTGCATCAACAAGAGTGCAGGGCGAACTGTTGGTCATTTATTAATGATTGCTATTCTATCTGGATTCAATGTTAATTTAAAACCTCACAAAACAACTACTCAGCATTGACTAACTTTAGTTCTCAAGGTTAAATTTAGATTACATATTCTGTTCCAGAAAATGATGTGATCGAAATATAATCTTCCTTGCAGAAAATTAACTTTATTAAATTGTTATGAAATCTGCATTGTTAAATAATGGACAAACATAATTTTTATTGAATTACCTAAGGAAAACATTCCAAAACCAAGTTGGCCGGAGATTGCCAACAGTTCTAATTAACAACAATCTGCCATCTTCATTTAAAATATGTTTCCAAATCAAAAAATATGGCTTGGCAGGGTACAAAATAAAACAATATTTTCAGATCTTTTAAATTATCAAAAGTTTTGCTAACAGAACCACCCACACAAATAAGTGTGGAGCGTTTGTTTTCAGGAGTAGGGTACCAATAAATCCCCGCTTTGTGCCCAATGATTTGTCAAAGTTATATTTTATACTAACAACCGTAACCGTAACCAAAACTCAGAAACAGAATTAGGTTAATAGCAAAGCAACCAGTACCGTAACCGATATGCCACAACCGTTATATAACCGTAACCGAAAAAGCGATCGGACAAAACAGTAACCATGGCAAACCGTTATTCGTTCGGGTTTTAATCTCTGTTTTAAATAACAATTTAAATTTAAGTCATATTCTCCATAAATAAAATGCAAAGTTTAAAAATTTATTGGCACCAAACATAAGGTATAACTTGCCAGCCCTTAATCCGCTGGCTCCAACCAGATGGCGCCGCAATCGCTAAACGGCGCCACTGATGTGGTGGGATGACTTTTGGTTGTTTTTCCCAATAATTATTGAAACGCAAATTACAAGGTGTTTAAACTAATTAAATAATTTATTCGTTTGATGCACCCATATCTCTTGAAAATAATGTTGCTTACATTTCCAAAATTTATTTGCTATATAATTGTTTGGGTGGTAATTCTTGCTAAATCTCCTTACAAAACACGGGAGATTTGAAACCAACCAAAGAAATTTCTGTAGCACCTCAGAGAACAATTTGGTTGGAAAAGGTTTCTGTGGCACCCCCGAGCAAAGGGATTTACATATGAAATGACGCTATAAATGGTCGGGATCGGAAATGCTGTAAACTAGTGACTGAAGCAATTTTTTAATTTTCACATTAAAGTTGCTTAAGCAAATAATCTTTCTGATCTTACAAAAAGCTTTCCCACTTTACACATTAATTTGCGTCTCTCCCATTTGTACTTCACAGGCAGCTGAAGAGTCGCGGCTACGAGCACGGCGATGATGGAAAATTCAATGTGCATGATTTTGTACGTGACAATACAAATACAAAAGCGCGCTTTGCTCACAATGCTGTAATTTGTCCACGTCCCGAATACAATAAAAAATACAACAAAATAAAAAATAATAAAACTCGACACAACCGACAAAAAACACGAACAAAGCACGGAACAAAGCAAAGGAAATGTGAAAACGGGAGAGCGAGAGGAGGAAGGAGCCAGCAATATAACTGGAGCATTTAAAAACAAACCAGATGGCACCAATTTTTGTAAGAGTTTGTGGAGCGTTTTGTATGTAAGTGGAATTGTGGGAATGTATAATTTTTACAGTGTGCAAGTGCAGAAAATAATGAATAATATACACATACATACTATACATATACAGACATATATATATCTATACAAATGCAGATAAACATACTTTATTTTCAAAAACAAAGAGGAAGATCAAACGCTGCTGGCCGCACATCAAAATCATGCCACATTGAGATTTGCCGTCCAGCGCCGTTGAACTTGGCCCCGGCACAGTCCATACTCATATATATATTATATACTTGTAACTACCGATGTAAGGACTACAACCCCCAAAACAAAAATTATTGAAAATACGATACTCAATTTACCTAACTAATATTGTATTTATGACAAATTTTCCATTTTCTTATGGTTAAGTGTTATTTCCTACCGTTAAGTTTTAAGCCTACTCCAAAAGACAAATACTATTTGAAATTATTTACACTCTAATGCAATTAAGTTAGTTTAAAATCAAAAAAAAAAACAACAACAACTTTTTGGCATGCTCTATATACCATGTTCTTATTTTAAGGCAGATGACGGAAGTTATGAAATAATCAAATTACTAAACTAACTAAACTAACCTTCACTACAGCATGCAGCAAAATAAAAGCAAAAAACAAAAACCATGGCATATATCGACGTACATATATAAATGACAAGTAAACAACTAAACAAAACAAAAAAAAAAACATGTAAACAGCGTTATATTCCAGCAGGCAGTGCATACATATGTCTATACCATAAACAAATACATATTTACATTGAATGTGGTTGAAAGAAATACATAATCTGGTTTTATTAATAAAGGGAACGGGAAAATCGTACGCATTTAAATTTTAAAAAAGTCAAAATAATACGGATTTTTATTTTTCTGTAACTAATAGCTCTCCAATAGCCCTATAACACAGCCCAACAGTGTTTTTGGTGCAGGTCTATTTTATATGATTCTGTTAATACTGATTGTACTGAACAAAACTGTATCATTGGTTTTGTCCTACCAGCTCTTTTTTCCAAGATATGGCGGAAAAACGAAAAAATTTAATTTTTGGCGCTCTAGGATTTATGGAGGCCACAATAGGCACCAAAATGTGAGTTTATGAGCTAATTGCGATAGAGCACATACATATCAATGCATTTTAAAAAATCAAAGGCGCTTTATAAGTACAGCGGAAAGTGTCTGAATCGGCCTCTAAAGACAGACATTTTTCGATTTATAGCATTTTATCAAAATAAATCATCCCGTTCAGGCTAGCGCGGTTCTTAGATTAATATATTCGGCATCTGAGCATATAGTCCAACATATGATCTAATTTTTGTGATTTTTTTATGACATTTTAATTAGTTCATTTGGCAAAGTTATAGCCTGTTAAAGACGAAAATACATATTTTAATTTATGGGAGGAAAACTAGATTGTCAGTAAAAAATTTTATTGGAACTGTGAAAAGGCTACTTGTTTCAAAATAGAATTTATCATATACATGTAAACATATAACACTTTATGTCTAATCAAGTAGCATCTTTACAGTTCCTATACTGATTTGGAGTAACAATCTAGTTTTCCTCCCATAAATTTAAATATGTATTTTCAGCTCCAACTTTGCCAAATGAACTGATTTGAATGCCATAAAAATCACAAAATAGATCATATGTTGGGCCATATGCTCAGATGGCGAAAATAATTATCAAATCTATCAGCTATCTTAAACGGGATGATTTATTCTGATAAAAATGCCATAAATCGAAAGATGTCTGTCTTTAAAGGCCAAATTGAGACACTTTCACTGTACTTAAATAGCGCTTATCGACGTTGTAAATCAACAAGGCTGCACCTCAAAGTTGGTCATTTTGTTGGCCGGTGTAATTGGTGCAAAGATTGATTTTGAAAAAATTTTGTTATCAAGATAATCGCAAAAAACATGACATTCGCACGGGACAAAAATGAGAAGACGTTTTGGCGGGGAAACATAGAATAAAAAAATACCAGTTATGTGCTGTCCTCACTACAACTGCATTTTGCATTTTTGCATTTTGGGCAAAATGTACATTTTCCCCCATACAATTTTGTATGGGCACTAGAGATGCCAAAAAAGTGCATTTTGAGAAAATGTAGTCGCATTACTCGTTAGCCATTCGATTTTCAATAGTTTCTACTCGATAATCGATCATTTTTTGGCTAGTTTTTTAGAGTTAACGAAGTGGTCATCACTACTAAGCGCGCGCCAAATGGCTGAAATTTGAAATTTGCCTAAATTGAATTAAATTGAGATTAATTTATACTTTTTAATATTTACCAATAATATCAATGATAACACAATGAATTGCAGAAACTAGAGACTTCCAATGTAGTTGCAATTGGACTCAAAAGACCACAAGCCTTCTAGTCTGGCCACCGAAATAATTCAAGCATTTACAGAGAAGAATTTGACATAGATGAGTTTTAAACCCTTACCAACATTAGAGTTTATGTTTCTAGCAGCGCAATAAATTTAAATGGAATATCTTTGTTTCATTTGCTACCTTGTTGCCAGCCATTTTGTAAATTGTTAAAATGCAAATGCAGAAGCAACACAATGAGGACAGGATTCTGCATTTTCAGAGATGACGATAACTTTTTTGAAAATGTGCTTCAGTGAGGAAGCCATAGCTCCTGCCAACCCAAGCTACACAAGTAAAAATTGATACCTGGCGATAGCTAAAATGAGCACTCAATCTCATTTTGGTTTGTTAGCCCTATAGTTTTCAGCAAAGTCTATTTGACTGGCTATTTCCAGTAGGCTTTAAGTGTCTTTTGGTTTCTTCAAAATACATTTGCTGAGCTCTTTTCACAAAAATGGTTTAAACGCTGGTAATTTTTTTTTTCTACTTAAACTATTAGGACAGATAAAGTAGTAACTGTTTCGGTAAGAGCTACAGACCTAGTCAAAATTATTTACACAAGGTAAATTTTTGTGCGTGGTTCTCTGACGGATTGCCTTTGTGTGCAGCGAAGGGGGAGGTGAAATAAAAAAAAAATTTTGTTATTGCAAAGTCTGATCAATGTGAGATAAATAAAAGAAAATTTAAGAAAATAACTGTTCATGCGCACTTCCAAAGATATACGCATGTGAACTTGATGCTTAACATTTGTCAAAAGTATTTACACACGTTTTCTTTGGCTTGTTAAAATTGACACAGCTGATACATTGGTATATTTTAATTATTTTTTTTGCTTAAATGCAGTTCTTTGGGAGACTTTCAAACCCAATTTAAAATAAAAGGATATCTGTTTCTGAAAAAAGTTATGCTTGTTTAAAAGTTCCGATGCGGACGTTACAAAAATGGAAGTCGACCTTGAAGCTTATGTGTATTTCCACATTTTTTAGCGAATTTTGAATTTTTAAACAAAAAAGTCTAATCAAAAACAATTAATTGGAATAAACGACCATTTTAACCCAGCTTTCAAAAGAATGATGTCGTCCCGTTATTAAATATTTCATTTTTGGCCTGTTGCGGACGTTACGTTTTTTTGTTACATTTTTTCCCATTAAGCCAAACTGTAATAAAAAATTTTATTTTCATCCGTTGACTTGAAACTTGGTTTGCAAGCATAGTACGCGAAATAATTCGACACGTATTTTCCCGATTTTTGAAAATCCGCCCCCGCCGCCCAAGATGCGCGGGAAAAAATTATGCATGACAAAAATTATTTTATCATCAGATTGGCTTGAAACTCGGTTTGTAAGGATAAAATTTGAATTCATTTGTGATATCATTTTCCGATGTTGGAAATACCGATTTTGCTGGTTTGCCCTCGATATTTATCAATTATTAAAATTAATATAATTTTAACACACTTTTGTTACTTTGAGGTTATGTTTTTCGATTCTTGACCACCTAGAGCAATTTAAAGCCCAGATTCAGATTCAACAGTCAAAATCCATTATAACCACCTATTTCCCACCTAAAATTATTATTAACATTTTTTTGAGTAATTTCATGCCGTTGCGGACGTTACACATTTTGGCATTAATTTTTTCAAAAAATGTGTAATAAAAAGTATTTTTTTTTTCATCAGATTAAAGGGCATGAAAAACTCTGTTTATTAAGCCAGTTTGGAAAACCAAATTTTTAAAATTTATTCTGTTAAATTAAAAAAACCCTATTTTGCGTTACGGACGTTACACACAGTAAACCGATTTTTAGTTTAAATTATTAATTTATATTTAAATAGTGTTTTTATATATTCCTTTCTAATTTTTATTATATTCTACTCTCTGGATCAATTTTTTTTCTTTTTTATATTTTTCTATTAGATAGCTTGCATTCAAAATTAACGGCCAGTTCAAGCTCTCTAAAAGCTGTACCTTTTGGCTTAGAACTTTAGGCTTAAGCTTAAAGAACATGAACCAAAAGGTTAAAATACTTTTTTTTTATTGTTTTGATTCCCCAATTATTTATGGAGCTATATTTTTTCCATTTATCGGAGATATTAGCAACCACTCTTTTTTACAATAATGCATAAGTTTTTTTCAGTTTGAACAAACACACTTTCAACCTAAATAAACTCACTATTATATATTAGATATCTTACATAATTGTAAACAAATTTTAAGTTTACTAAGTCAAAGTAAAATGTACCGACTGTTTTGACCATTTTTGACCAATATAAAACCCTTTTTTTCAGAAATTAATACAAGCAAGAGGTAAGTGCAGGTATGCCTCTGCCAAGTACAAACAAACCACCGTAGAACAATATTGCTTACATATTTTGAAGCTTGAATATGTATCCTATTATTCCATTAACAAATATTTGGATTTTGGACAACTTTAAATTTCAGCCCTTTTTAAAATTTTTGGTTATATGTAGTATTATTTAATTTAATTTTTTTTTTATTTTAATGATTTGAATTTTAAATTTATTTTTTTTAAAATAATTTTATAATATTGTTTTTATTTTATTTTTTTTATATTATATTGTTTCCCTTGAAATAAAGTGGCCTTGCTACGCATTTGGGTAAAAATTTTTGGATTAGCCCATAAGCTTGAGACAAAGAAGAATGTATGAAGCCGTGGAACTAATCTTGCTTTTACTTATGATGATTTAATATTTTTATTTATATTTTTGAATTTTTTTGTCCTTCTTTCCGGAAGCTTGAATACTAACGTGATCGCTTATATAAACGTGGGACTGAATTAATAAGTTTTTCTAAAGTGAATGCGAAATTGTCATTGTCTCAGAATGTACGGGGCTAAATTTTTTTAGCTATACTTCAAGAACTTTTCCCAACTTTTGCCTTGCATTTATAAGGCTCACTTTGGGTCTCTGAAAAATATCGCATTTCTACGAGCCTCCTCCCCGTCTTATTGTTACCGCGCTCATACTCTCTTCAAGGATTTCACTATTTCCTTTAGCACTAGATTTCCACTTTTGTTATTCCGGACTATTTTCTTGTTTTTTTTAATTTATGGTTTTCAATTTTGTTGGATTTAAATTTAGAGTCATTAATATATTAGAAAAAATATTTAAATTTTTCACTGGCGATGTGGACTAATTTTAAATATTTACACAGATCACAAATGTTTCTTATTTTTCGGAATCTTTTTTTTTATTTTAATTGTATAGCAAAACTCTGTTTTAAACTTAATTTTGGATGTGGTTACTGCATGTTCTTACGACGCACTGATAACAACAAAATGATGTTTTTCAATTCGTTTTCAAATTCAAAATAGTTTCAGATTTTTTTTTTTCACTCTCACACCGTTAGAAAGATGTAAGAAAGTAGTTTCTCACTTTGAGAACTTTTATCAAAACAAAACGGTACCAGAAATAAACAAATGAGACAAAGTTACGCTTGTGAGACTTTGCATTCGAATATCTCGAAATGGGTTATGATTATATGTCAAACTTTTGTACATTCGTTTAATTTGATTGTTTCCCTTAAAATTTTTTTTTAATAAAAATATAATAAACCAAAGTGTTTTTTCAAGAACTTTTAATTTTTTGTTTCGTGGAAATGCCCATATATTTCCAGGCTATATTCACATATTTTCGTTGCCAAATTTTAAATCAAAAAAGGCAGTTGGGACTAGGCAACCCTAAGACAATGTATCGACTACTCGATTGGCACCATAACAACGATAGTTATCGTTTTTAAGTAACCTGCTCTGCCATCACTATAAAAAACATGTGCTCTTCTGTCTCATTTTGAAAGAAAAACAAAACAATTTAAAACGGAAATTGTTTAATAATACTAACCGTTAATCATGGCGGATCATGCATTTCATCGGCCTGGGCCGCTGGGAAACAAACGAATAAGGCTCATAAAACAGGGCGTCATCGCTCCAAAGGCGCCATTGATAATGCCCAAAAAGGTACGAACCTAATCCCTCCCTGACTCAACTCCTTTATTATAGGTATTTCCTTTTGTAGGCAAAGTGGGTCTCAAGGCCATCTCCCACAAGCACAAGCAGCAACAGCGCAAGGAACAGCGTCGCAATCAAATGAATCAATTGCGTAAAAACAAACGCGATGAAGTCCTAGAGCAAAAACGTAAGCTGGGTGGCCAGAATACTGCCCCGTTTTTGGTGTGCCTGCTGGCCATGCATGAGCAAATTGATGCCCAATCGGCTTTGGCCATTCTCCAGAGCTGTGACAGTGAACTGGTGGTGGAG
>JAEIFU010002381.1:0-44987 GCA_018904235.1 Lordiphosa stackelbergi
AAACTTAATACGGCGGTTTTAAGAGTAAAAGAATATTTTTACGAATTATTTTACAAAAATTCTTAAACCAAGAATTTTTTATGTTTAAATAAGCTAAAGTCGGGCCATTTGAAAGATTTTTTATGATCTTTAACCAAAGATTTTTCCTTACTTTTTGATTCAAGAATGAATTGACAAGTCTTAAATGAAAAAGAGATTGTGATACCATTCCAACCTAAATGTGAGTTCCTAAAGATATTAAAATAGACGGAACTGTACTTTTTATATACCGAATGGTTCTTAAATCAAGTATTTGTGGATACACATCTGTGGGTTTTACTTGACCTCGAGCCTGCAATACTCAAATTCTACGATTTAGAAAGGTTGCTAATAGTTTTAAAGTCGCGGATAGTTTTAAATTTGTTACAAATTAATTTTACAAAATATTGTCCATCGCTAGCCACTATTTTTCCCATCTTTCTAACAATTTTCAGATTTTGTGCTTCTTTTGACGGCTGCGTAATATGTGGCCGAGCTTTGTCATGTTGCAAAATTATCTTGTTTTGCCTTTCCTCATACTTTGACCGTTGTAAAGTTGCCTTGGGATGGTTTCACCAGTTTGTAGCAGCTCATAGGACAGCACGCCCAATTGCCACTGTGAATATTCGGCTTTGGCGTCGATTTTGGCGTATGTCTGAGCGGTTCCTTTGATTTTTTTGCGGTTGGAGCATGTTCTCCTTAAGCTTCTTGCAGCATTCGTGGGAATTCAGCTATATTTTTCTTTAAATGAAAGCAGAAAAGTAAACTTTCCCGCAAAATGAGTTTTGTTGGCACAAAAGTTGGCACAAAAACTATGTTGTTTACACTTCAGCGAAACGCCACATATTGAAAAAGTAAGCCTAAAGATGAGGCTTTAAAATGAAGTTGGTTCCAACAATATCCGATTCGATTTAATATCTTAAAAATCCTTAAAAACTTTTTCGTTCTGACAATAAAAAAAATTTAAGTTGAAATCAGATTTTGTGTACTTCCAACAAATATTTTCTTACTTAATTCAAAATCCTTGATTTTATTTCTAAGTGTAGTAACAACTGCACCGAACAATTATTCTGCTGTTCCGCCGCTCAAGGATAACTGCACTTAAGACCTGGCTGGGATTTTGCTCGTTATTCCTAGCTTTTGCCTTCCTTTTTCTTTCTTTGGGTATGCATCTAGGCAGCTCAAAAGCTGAATAATTCATGTTGTTGCTGCATCTGTAGATGCCACGTTGAGGGTTGTTTTGTCCTTTAAAGGAGGGGAGACAACAGTCAACAGGCAGAGGCGTTGGAGTATGGCGCTTAGTTTTGTACATTTGCCAGTCTCAGTCGCACAACCACCAATTCGAAAGCAATTTCAGTAGCATTAATCATTTTCATCCGCCTACGCCCAGACATACACACACACACACACCCCGCTTATCTCTTATAACAGTCGCAGCCTGTTTGGCCTTTATACACAGCCTTAAAGGGGTATGTTTAGGGTTAACTTAGTTCTAATATGTCTTTATTCTAAAATACTCAATAAGATCCTCGATATTGTTAGAACTTTTCAGACTTGGTAGAACGGTAGGGGAGGCATTAAGGTACTAAAGCTAGGGTATTTTATAGTCGTGGCATTTGACATGATGTTTTGTTGACAAAGGCACTTCAGAATTGCCTGCTTTTCTTTTGTTTTGTTAACCGGACATTTACAATCCTCCCCCCCGCCCCCCAAACCTTTTCCCGTGTCACATGTGTGCGTACGTCTGCTCTGATTTGAATTTTTCGTCCCCCAAAAATTTGCATTGGAAATATATGCATGCATGAGTAGCTCAGTCCAGTTTGAATTTTGGACCAGCAGACCGACCTGCTCTCATGTGCTTTGTTTGTTTTGAGCCCGAAATGAGAGCAAACCTTTAAACACTCAAGTGCAAGTGGCCAGCACTTTTTGTTTGTTTATTTGTGATCCGTTTTGTGTCAAGAGATAGATGGGAGGGAAAGCATACGGATTTATCGCTCAGTTGCTCATTTTGGTTGAGTGAGCCAAATCGCTCGAATATTTTCGCCATGCCACAGAACTTCGAGCGATTTCATTTTTTAAGCTTGTTCACAAACCCTTTCGAACTTGACTGCGTAGGGTAGCCATCCTGCAAGTGCAACTTAGATTAAGCCTTTTCATGCGTTTTTGACTAATATTTTGAAATGTAAGCTATTTGGTTAGTTCTTTTTTAAACAAAACAAACTTATTTTTCTTTAACTGAGTTAAATTTTTTTTATTTCCCACACAAAAAATTCAAATTTTCCGCCCGCCAAAATAAAAATGATACCTTGCAACTCTAGCTGCTGTACGGTTACGAGAGAACGGCGAACGTAAATGTAAGCAAGAGATTTGTTTTAATTAAATAAATGCCTCTCGCACGACAGATGGCAATCGACGATTAAGGGAAGAAGCAAATCCGTAAGGAGACGCTAGAGTGCACCCGTCTTTGATCCGCATCTGACCGTCTTTCTAAGTCAGACGATATACGTAGGCAAAATCATAAGGGTAATGATGCTGTGATCAAAAACAACATTGGGCCGGCCACGCATTATTCAATTCAAGCAATCGGAGGAAAGGTTGGCCAGACTTAAAGTCAGTTCTTTCCAGGCTGCAGCCGCAACTTCCCTGTCGCCCATTGTGAGATTGAGGGTCAAGCAAGTCCTTATGCTCCTTCATGAAAGCCAAGCAAATTTCGCTCTGGACATCTGTTCGATGCTTTCCCCTTTATAATTAATTTTAATTATAACCATTTCGGAAGAATAATAAAATTTACCAACATTTGAGCGGCTTCTCGTCATTACTTTGGCGTCGGCGTTGCCACTTTATTCAACTCAGATTGGCAGCAATCGATTTACAAATTGCACAATAATTAAGCAAAAGATCAACCGAAAAATTATTGCTAGTTAATCTAATTTTTTTATCTTTGTTTTAACACAAAAATCGCTATTGTATTAACTTTAAAACGAAGTTCGATTAATTTCGAAATTCAAATGTTAAAAGGTGGCACCACTGAAATACTAGCGATTTGGTGAGTTGCAGTGAATGGCCAATTTCACTAGCGATTTAGTAAAATGCTAATTTAATAAACTTAACATGTTAAATGTTTAATTTATTTGATGTAGTTTACACAGTTCAACAAATATTGGGTCATCTCGGGCCGGGGAATGAGATTGATACCGTTCGACGGAGACTTTCCAGCTGAGTAAAAGTCAATTTTCAAGTAATTTTCAAAATATTGGTAAAAAAAAAATTTAGATAAATAGTTTGATCTTTCCTCTAATGAGGGGCATAAGCCAAATTTTTGATTGATGGGCAAGAAACCGTAAATAAATAAAAAAAAAATTTAATTTATATTTTCTCAGCAAGCAAACTAACTTGATTTTGTGTCAGTAGGCCTTTTTGAAAATCATTTTTAAATTGTTTTTAATTTTGAAATTGCACGTAGAGTTCTTAAACTCCTTTGGGTTTTTTTTTAAAGTTTTTTGGTTATTCACAAATTGAACAACCTTAAAGAACCAATAAGCCTTATTTTCATCAAAATGCATTTTAAGGGCTTTTTTTAAGCAAATCGCCGACTCAAGAGTGCGCGATTTGCAAATCACTCGCGAAAACTGGCTCTGTGGCAGGGCAAAATCAAATTCGAGCGAATTTAGGGCGAAAGTGAATTCTGTGGCACCCTTATATAATTCTGTTCAAACTGCTTAATGAAAAAATACTAAGGTTTTGGTTTATTGTTTTTTATTTCTTTTTGGGATAAAAAAGTAAAAATTATTTAAATGAGGGTTGGTAATAGTTATTTATTATTTTTTTTTTTGTAGAGGGAGGATTTAAAGTATAGGTGGTTAAAAAAAATTTTTGGTTTTTGTGAAAGAAAAAAATAATTTTTTTTTTAAAAATAAAAATTTTTTTTTTTTTGAAAAAAAATTTTTTTTTTAAATAAAATTTTTTTTGAAAAAAACTGAAGTTGCAAAAGTTTTACCAAAGATTTATAGATATTATAGATGAAGCATGTGAAACAAAAAACGATTGTTTTTGGAGCTGACATTGGATCATAATTTTTGCCTCTCGCTGCCTTGACGAGGATACAAATATTGAAACTTAGCTATACGTGTTCTAAATAAGCTAGACGCCCGAGCAAAATTTATAGATGTTATAGATGACATATGTTGCGCAAAATGTTTTTTTCTGGGAGCTGACATTGGATCCCAAAAAAAAATTTGTATGAGATGCGGTATCTATATATATAGTGTCTTTGGTTTTACCAACTCTGTTTTTTTTTACTGCTTCTATACAAGGGCTGATCAAAAAGTTCTCGGGCGTCAAAGTAGGTGTTTTAAAAATTTTATTGTGATATATGGTTTCACTCTGTTTTATATTGTGGGGAAATAAAACTAAAAACGGGACTAAGTCAGTATATAGATGTCATTCTGGTCTGATTCATGAAAAAAGTTTTGTGATTTTTTTTTTGACAAAATGGCGGCCATTGAAAAGCTAAAATTCGTTTTTGGGCCTTTTTTTGTAGTTTAGTGTAACAATAAATATTAGTAAATTTTTTTTTTCAAATTATGATTGAGGTTCAGACTAGAATGGTGACAATTCTGCGTCGATTTTCACTTTGAATCATCAAAATTGGATCAGTGTAACTGAAGATATCATGGCGGCCAGTTCGAGAAACGTGGTTTCGAGATAAATGCGTTTACAGTTTGAAGTAATTTGAAAATTGCTTGTTTTATCGAAGACATTGGTCGACCAAAAAGGCTATATCTTCTAAAGCATTTCGAATTCTCAAATATTCAAGCTATAAAATTATAATAAAATAAAGATCTAAAAAAACCGGTGAACATGGAGAATACCCAAAAACCCCAGGAGTCAGCCGCAACCAAGCGCACCAAGTGAGCCCGTTTATAAGGGTTATTTTTTACGGTTTCTACAAAATAGCTTAACTTTGCTCAATAGACAACATTATTGGAGACCGTTAATCTTGGCCCAGAAATTATAAACATGGAAGATTATTTGAATCTGGCGCACTTATGTAGGGGCACTTAAGTACTTATAAATATGTTGGCATACTCAAAAAAAATACTAGATTGTCAATGTGTACTCAGGAATACGCGAATAACTTTGTCAATCGGCATCCAAATTCATAGGGGCAACAACCGTTCAACGGAGAATCAAATTGGCTTTTATAATAAACTTTAAGGAATGAAATACTTAAACCAGTGATTTCCAAAGTACAAAACCGTTGTTTACCGTTGATTATACTGTATTGGATTCCTCTCGTCGCTATCGGAATTGATAAGGTTGTGAACAATCAGACGGTCTATTCGCGGGTTATATCAATTGATTTGAGGTAAAAATATCTAAGCAACCAGTCGGACTTCGGTGAGTTTAGCATTACCCTGTAGTTCGGAATGTCGCCGGCCGGCTGGATAATGTCAGCCGAATTCTGGCTCCGGCTGCAGATTTTATATGGGATGTCATGAAATCCGGACACCGCCGCCAGCGGTCAGACAAAAGTGTCCAACCGAGCGGAAGGCTGTTTGGGTAAGCCTTATGGCGGGCGGTATGGACTATACATCGACCAGGCGGTTTTATCACCCAAAAGACCAAAAAGGAAAACATATATTTCGTTTTTTCACTTTCATATTATACATCATTTGTTTCTATACATTACCACCACCTATCGCCGCAACATTACACATCTTTAGAATGCGTTGAAAGTACTTTGTAATTTTTTTTTTTTATAAACACACCTTTACTGGGATTTGAACTCGACACCGTACGTTTCTCAGTCGAATGCTCTAACTCAGTGCTACTGTTGCTAATATTAAAACCGAACTAAATGCTATATATATTTGAAATATTTTATAAAGTTCCCAACGTTTTCCTCACATCAATCTAATTGTTTGTGTGAATATGAAAATCCCTTATTGTTATCTTCGACACATTACGACATACCAATTTTTCTTCTCACTATTTTCCGCCACTAACAATTTTGCCGCAAACCCATATAATTATAAAGTTTTCTTACCACAAGTCAGATGTGCATACAAACGCACATCTTTTAACTTTTTTCAGAGTTTAAGAACGCCAGCATTAAAACAAACAATTTTTCTAAATAAAACCCACTTTTCGACCGCTAGTTCCTATGACAGCTATAACATATAGTAATCCGATTTTAGCCAAAACTTCCAAATCTTTGTAAAAGCGCATAATATTAATAATTGCTGAAGTGAGACACGTTAACATTAAAAACAAAAAAGTTTTTCTCATTAAAACCCACTTTTCGACCGATAGTTTCTATGGCAGCTATAAGATATAGTCATCCGATTTTGACCAAAACTTCAAAATCTTTGTAAAAGCGCATAATATTAATAATTGCTGAAGTGAGACACGTTAACATTAAAAACAAAAAAAATTTTTCTCATAAAAACCCACTTTTCGACCGATAGTTCCTATGACAGCTATAAGATATAGTCATCCGATTTGGACAAAACTTCCTAATCTATGTGAAAGCGTATAGAATTAATAATTGCTGAAGTGGGAGCCGTTAACATTAAAAACAAAAAGTTTTTCTCACAAAGACCCACTTTTCGACCGGTTGTTCCTATGGCAGCTATAAGATATAGTCATCCGATCCGGTCGGTTCCGACATATTAGCAGTGTGCAGTAAAAAGAAGACTCTGTGCAAAGTTTCAGCTCGATAGCTTTAAAACTGAGAGACTAGTTCGCGTAGAAACAGACAGACGGACAGACGGACAGACAGACGGACGGACAAAGCTCAATCGACTCAGCTCGTCGTCCTGATCAAGAATATATATAGTTTACAGGGTCGGAAATGAATATTTCTATGCGTTGCAAACTTCTGGGCAAAATTATAATACCCTTTGCAAGGGTATAAAAATATACTTCTTGTCAACTAACTGAAGCGTCTGCTGATTTAGATTCTGCAGAGTCGGGTAGACGAGTGTCGGCGGATAAAAACCGCACTGTACCGAATGCTTAACTTAAAATGCACATATCCTCACGAAATATTCCTTATTGACCGTACTAGAATCTGGTAGCTTGACTCGGGGGAGTTGCTTCGGCCTTGGCGTCATAACCATATACAAATGCTTCTTCATCAATGCTTCTTCATGACTCTATTAAGAAAATCCGAATCTTCAAATTCAAACAAACCTTATTTTTTGCAAATCATCCAAATCAGTAAAAGTCATAATTGGTGCTGCAGAAAGTGTGTTTGCCTTCTGTGCGGGAGGTCGAGGGTGCGATCCCACCTCGGAACAACTAATAAAAGTTTTTCTTTCTTTTTAAAAACTTGTACACAACCGCAGTCTTACATTTTCTGTGCACACTCTGGTATTGCTGTACGCATCAGTCTGGCTGATGGTTATCCTTAACAGACTTGCCGGATGGTTAACGCAAATGGCCATTCCGATGGTTGTCCCAAATCGCTTGGCGGATAGCTGACATTTCAAGTACAAGTTCTGATATTGCTGTGCGGATCGGTCAGTCCGATGTTTACCGTTAGCCGAATGCCGTATGGTTATCCGAAAATGTGCTGGCGTATGGCTGTTCCGAAATAGCCTGGCGGATGGTTGGCATATTATGTATAACATTTGGTATTGTTGTGCCGATCGGCCTGTCGATTGGGTTACTCTTAGTTGAATGCCGGGCGGTAAGTGGTAAATGGCCTGGCCGATGGCGTCCAAAACCGCCTGGCGGCTGGCTGACAATTTATGTGCGAACGTCTGGCGTTGCTGTGCTGATCGGCCAGTTCGATGATTACCCCTTAGAAAACTGCCGGATACCTCGACGGTCCGACTTAAATTGTATGAGCGTCTGGGGGTACTGTACCAAACGGGTCACCGGATGCTTTGCTTTTGGCAGCACCCGACACAAAAAAAACTACAGGGTAATAACTCGATAAACTTTTTAACAGTTCTTTGCCAACTCTAAAGTGTGACCAACAATTTCTTAAACGTATTTTAACTAGTTCATGGAGACCATAGCTTACGTTATTCATCAAACAAAAAAAAACCATCGCTTCTGAACTCATTTGGCTTTGCTTATTTCTCAATCGAATCAACGAACGCCTAGTCACTGAATTCTGCCCACACATTGTAATCGTCTGCATTCTTTGCAAAATTACTCATACGCCCCGTGTTTATTTTGTGCCCCATATATACAAAGGAAAGTCTGTCACAAATTCAGTTCGCCTTAAGTTTACCCACCAACTACAAGTTTATTTCTAAACCAATTAAGTGCAAATTAAATTATAAATTCTGTAGCCGTAGTCGGTCGGGCACGGGCACCACGTCCCACGTCGAATCCAATTCCCAGTTTCAATGTCAGTCACTTGGCCAGTTAGTCACTTAGACTTCAAGACGAACGTTAAATGATGCGAAACCGAAGCACAACAAAACTAAAAAAAAAAAAACGAAAGCAAAAGCAACCAGAGCAAGAAATCACAACCCACGCAGAGAGCAGAAGCAACGAAGCGTCAAGAGTAATCATTATAAAAGACAGATTCAGAGGCAGAGGCGGTGGCACTGACTCTGACTGACTGGCTCTGTGTGTTTGTGGAGCAAAATGCTTTTTCGGGGTGTTGCTCCCCGCCATTCACCACCACCAACACTCTTTTGTGGCTCTGTCCACGTAAGTGAATGAAAATGAAAAAGTGCTGGTGGCACACAAGTTACGTGATCAGAATGATAAACCCAGGCTCAGAGGGTGACAGAGAGAGGGAGAGGGAGAGAGAGTGGGTGGAAGCTGCTTCACCTAAACAAAATACTAAATTAAATAAAATTTTATTGCTGGCATTCCCTTTTGTCTAGTGGTCGAATCTCAAATTAATTAAATTGTCACTGCAGGCCAAATAAAAATGACCAAACAAATGGAAATGGAAATGAAAATGCCTCGCGCTGTGATTTCTTTGACAATGTTATGAAATTTTTGTACAGCTTTAATGAGCCAAACAGCTGTCAGGCTGCTGCTGCCGCCGCTGTTTGTTATAGTCAAAGGTCAGGGGCTAAATCTGAAAGGGGAGGCAAACGAAAAAAATGTAATTAAACTTTTAATTAAAAGAATAAAATGGGCCCTAATGACATCTGTTTTTAAAGCAATTTTATGCTCAAGATAAACAAGACAAATGCTGGAAATGGTAAAGAAAGAGCTGAACCACCATAAAAGCCCAACCTGGGTGGGCACAGAGGGAAAGGTTTTAAATATCCCACCTTTACCTTTTTGTGCCCAGCAATAAGAATGACGTTTAAGCTCCTCTATTTATTTTTCACTTTGTATGAAGTAATAATTTGTATCTACCCATTTGAGTTTATTATACATTTGAAAAGTGTATCGCAAAAAACAATTAAGCAATTAACTGTAGTATATTCATATTTTGGCAGACATGTCAAATTTCAGCGCAATACAGCCCTTAGTTTTGTTTTGACAGCTGATTGTTGTCGACGTGTTTGGAGTATTATTATTTTTTGAGAGGCAAAACTGCGAAAGAAACAAAAGTAAAGTGTGATAAATATTATGGGGCTAATGCTCATTACACAGTGAAATATTGGCTTAGAGTGTTTCATGGTGGCCGAAACTTCTCTGCCCATGAAGTCAGGCTCTTCGATACGATTACACAGGACAACGTCAAAAAAATGCATGAAATGGTGTTGGCTGACGAAAGTGAAGGTGCGCATGCTGACTTCGGACCAAAAACACGAGCACCGCAACCATGGCTAAAATCAACGATTAACATTGAAGAAAAGATCAATTTAAAACCAAGATTATAGTCTTGAAACCGAGACGAAACGATGTCAGAATTCGACAGATTCGAGATTCCAAATTTATGGAGCCTCAACAATCCTCCAGCAGTCTTGGATTAAGATCGCTTATACTCGACATTAAGATGAACCAAGAACGTAGATTAAAGTTGGCCCTGCCCGACTTCGATATACCCGTTACTCAGTGGTAGAAATGTTTAATAGTCTTCCTGTGTACCTGAGGGGGAAAGCCGAAAAGTATGCAACATTTTGTTAACTCGGCTATTTAGTATCCGATCTGAATGAAAATTCATAGATATCGGGAATGTAGTTTAGAGCAGTGGTGCACAAAACGCCTTTTCTGTCCCACGGGTATGAACTGAAAATGCTCCGCGTCGCAGCCGACACACGCAATAGAAAGAATACGTGTGCTCTATAAAATGCACGCACACACATATGAGTGTTTGTTTGTAGCTTTTCTTTACTTTCTCTGCTACACACACAATCGTAAAGCTTGATAGTGTGTTTGTCACCACTGGTTTAGAGGTAGACTCGCTAGCTTAAAAATTGTGGAAGTTATTGGACATTTTTTATTGGGGGCAGGAGTGAGCGAGGCAAAAATTTGAAAAAAAAATTTATCTGAGTGCAGACAACAGCTGTCTACATTTCAAATTTGATTGCTTTGGCCAGTGGCGTACGCAGGGGGGGGTAATTGGGATTTAAACCTTTTATTTTTTATACTAAAATGTTTGTTCTGAAACCCCTCCCCCCTGAAAAAATCCTGCGTACGCTACTGGCTTTTTTCTAGTCTCTGAGATCAACACCCGAAAAAAATATCTATCAATATCAATTTGAAACACGTGTCTCAAATTGAAACTGAAACTAGTATCATTTTTTTTGTATCAATAGGCTTGTTCAGCCGAATAATTGATCCCTGAGCAGGTACTAGAAAAAAATTTTGCATCTAGTGTATTTGCTGTTGAGGAGAGAATACTTTAAGGTTACATATTAATTTAGATGCCCTGTATCATGATTCACTCAAATTGGCTATTATGATGCCGCATTACTCAAGTTAGATTTTTAATTTTACTTGGAAGACAAAGTTGTTCTGCTGAACACTATATAAATTACATTGAACGAAAATTAATGTGCGCAGTTGGCGATGCTTGACATGTCACATTTATGGATTTTATTTTTCTGCAAACAATTCTGAACTTAGTTAAATGTAAAGGCTAAGGAGGACCGTTTCCCAGAAGAATATAAATAAATGTATATTTACATGGTAAGCAGCTGAGTATTAATGTTGTTGTCGTCGTTTTTTGCAAACATATGTAAATAACAAATGTAACTCTTTAGACAGGACACATAACAAGCCACAATGCTGCTGTGGCTGTTTCAGCGCTTTGCAAGACAACGTGCAATGCCAGAGGTTCGAAACCAAGAAAGCTGCAAAATAGGCGATTTTCGCGTTTTTTACTCAAGGTCTCTGAAGGCGTAAGCATTCGGTGTGAATTGGGAATTATGTTCGTGCCCCGGGGTCTATGGCTGAGGAACTCTGATGTACGTGCTCCAGCAAGAGGCACACCAATATAGTGACTTCTGATTAAGCAACATTGCGTGGCACGAGGCAGTGAGAGACCAATGTTTCCCCTTAGTGAGGTGTCCACACTTGACGAATTCAATTTGTTAGTGTAAATAAATTACATTTTGAAGGAGTTTGAAATAAATAAATTTTTAATAAAATATTATTGCCGTTTTTCACCACCCCAAAGATAAGAAAAAATTGGGGGTTTTTTTTTTGTTGTGGAGGGGGAAAAGTGGGGAGGGTTTTTTTGGTTGGATTTTGTGATTTTCATTGAAATCAATAATGTTTTAATTTTCACGCATAGCATTTTACCTAAATCAAATTATAGCCAATTCTTTGATGGATGATATTTGATGTTTGATGTATCTGGTGAACAAACTTGCTAAGAAATAAATTTTTATTAAATTAAACTACAAACTTGATAAGGAATTAGTATCAAAATGAAACAAACAGTTTGATAGTTGAATGATCAAATTAATAAGACCTAAGTGGCAAATTCAAACAAAAAAATTAATACAATAAAGTGTCAATCTGATACACGTTAGTATCGATTTGAAATCCTCGAAATATCATGTTAATATTTTCGAAGATATCAACTTAATACTTGGAGTATTAAAGAGAATTCGATACACAATAGTTTCAAATTGATGTCTAAATTGTGGCATTTTGATGACAAGTTTTTTTTTTTACCAACGAAAGAAGTAGGGCGGTGTTTATTTAATTTTTTTTTTTTTAAAAAAAATAAAAAATAGAAATTTTATATTATAATTAATAATTATTTATGGTAAGAAAAGGAAGGAAGGAAGATTTAGCACTGACCGCCGCAAAGCATTGAAGTAATGCGCCGCGGATGGGGGTCAGGTTAGCAGCTTAATCCGTTATGCGCCGCAGATTCTTCATAATGGTTGCCGCCATTTTGGCTATTGTCTGCCACTCCCTCTGGCTGGACAACACGCATTGAAAGCATGCACGTGAGTGTGAGGCTCTTGTTCCCGTATAGCCGACGTCCTCACAAGTTTCGCCACCACAGATATCGCAGTAGGGATTATCCTCGTGCTTGAAACGGTGCAAATACGCCTTGAAGCATCCGTGTCCCGCCAACATTTGGGACAGGTGAAAGTCTACCTGCTATTGCAAAACTGTGGAGTCACACTGTTTCCTGCTTCCTTCCAACAACTATAGTTATAGCTCTATAGAGCAGCCTACTCTGATACGGTGCAGAAACAACAGGTGAGTCTGAGGGCCGACTGGCATTGGAGCTAAAGGGGCTATGTTCATAGCGAGTGCCCAAATCGTTGACCCGTTGAGGATAATGGACGTGACCTCACTCGCTATAAGCTGCCTGCTACTCTGTTTTGGCCATCGGGTGTTTGCCATCATTCTTGTTACATCGGTTGTCGCTTTCGCAGCTGGCACTCAGATGCTCAAGATGTTGTCTAAACGTTATCCTATGGTCGAGCAAAACTCCTAAATATTTGATGGCTGGCTGTTACTCGATTGTGATAGAGCCAACCCGTACCGTTGCCATTTCATCTTTAGCACCTTCCAAAGCTTAGGACCTAGCACAGAGACTTGGTGTACTCCTCCTGAGACAGCGTATTGGAGCTATCCTGATGCTGAACTATACAGCAGAATTCTGCCCTTAAAGCAGTTAGCAAATAGCTGAAAAAAGTATTGGGAGATTCTTCGGTCGCTAAGTGCATGCTATAACTTGGTCCAGTTTGCAGAATTAAAAGTATTTTTCACGACAATTGAGCGCGCTTGCGCACTTGTGTGTGTGTGTCTCAATTATACAGGGTATTTTGGAGTCAGGCTACACGACTGCAGCGCTCTTACTTGTTACTTTCTCTTCTTTCAGGGTGAATCATTTTCTTTATTTCTTGTCATTTCAAGAAATAAAGTCTATTAAAAGAAGTTAGATTTCTTTTCAACTCAAACCCGGTTCCAAAGTGTTTCCGAGCAACAGCTAACAAGAGTTTTAAAGCAATGAATTTGTATTTCAGTTTTTGGATTAGCAATATGAAGTGAGTTATTTTCTCAGCAATATTTCAAAAGCATTTAAGTAAATTGAAACTAAACCAAAAAACCTGTCACATTTTTGAGAAAAGAAAAACATCAAAATAATTTATTCCCCTGAAAAAAGCGCCGTGCAGCTAAATGCTAGTAAATAATACAACATAATTGATGTAATTTGAATATTTTTCTGAAAACCTCTCCTTGACATAAAAACGACTGTTTAATAAATTACAATTCCCTCTTAAATGGTTGCCATTTACCAAGAAATGTAAACCGCAGTTCGCTCTATTGGGGGCAAGTGAAATCCATTTTTATTTATGTGTTGGAACTGACACAAGCTGCACCTGCCGGATTTCGACCACGTGCCAACCTTTTTGCTCTGTCCCCTTTTTGCCAGCCACACGGCGGACGCACACCG
The DNA here is from genome assembly GCA_018904235.1 of Lordiphosa stackelbergi. Lineage (NCBI taxonomy): Eukaryota > Metazoa > Arthropoda > Insecta > Diptera > Drosophilidae > Lordiphosa > Lordiphosa stackelbergi. Next base: position 13,820 of record JAEIFU010002381.1, read on the forward strand.
CTCATTTATTAGATTGCATGCAGAAACGATGTCAATATGCAGGAGGAAACGTACAAAAGGAAAGGCGAAACAAAAGCATAAAGGTAAAAGCAGAAAATGTGTAACCATAAACCACCCAGTTAACCACAAAAACAATTTCGGTGGCTATGGCAAACTTCACATATGCACGTTAATGGTAGGGCGGAGGGGATGGTCTGTGTCTCTGTCTGGCTGGGGCTGGGTGTGGGTGGGGGGCGGCACAACACAATTGTGTGTCATGCACTTTCAACCCCACCTGGAGTAAACTCATGAGTAATTGTCTGTCGGACAGGGTAAACTAAATTGAGCAACAACATCAACATCATGGGCAGAAGCAACAGTCTGCTGATTAGGATAAAGGCTTCTTTTTTTTTTTTTGGCCCACTTGGCTGGGTCTTGTGGCTGTTGGCTTTCGCGTGTATCGTGTATCGTGCTATTCCTGGCGTTCTTTTGTTTTTGTAGTTTTATTTGAGTGACATTTTAGCCATGCCACGGCCACCCCCCGCCTTTTGCCCCTGAGCGATGACACGTGCTGTTGGCAGACGCCAGTGTGCGCTGTGGTGCTTGTTCATTAATTTTGGACCGCACAGTGGTGGGCCATGTCAAAGATTGATGTGAAAATGAAACTCTAATAAACTGAAGAATATATATAAACTTTTTGAACGGCTTTGGACCACCATGCGAGCGGGAGGCTGCCATGTCACGGTGCGTTTTAATTTCGTTTGATGTATTAACCCTGCTCTCCAGTCACTTTCAGTGGCCCTCCCACACTCCAAACGCGCTTTAAAGTTGAAATTTCCTTCGTTCTGCCCGGACACTTTGGCAATTGTCTATGAAAAAGTAATTGACTTTTTACCTGAAAATTTTATGTAAATTTATGCAATTTTTATGTTGTTAGCGAAACCGTCAAACTCAATCAAAAGTGTGTGTGTGTGCGTGTGAAGGGGAAAAAGGACATTCTGTATTATTGACAAATAACCATAAAGGAACAAAGAAACTGTGGGAATTTGAAAATTTTTGTTTGTTTTCTTTCGATCATAAAAATTCCATCAACATTGAAGCAATTCCATTAGCACAAAATGATTTGATGCTCTTCAGCTGCTGTTATCCTGTCGACGGATAAAGGGCGGTACAAGAAGTAGAAGGCGATTGGAAAGCCATAAAGGCAATGTCTGGCCTGTGTTTGCTTTTTCGGTTGCAGACGTAAAATTTTCATCTTAATGGATGGGGCCCCAGCTGATGTGGACTTTAAGGAAAAATGAATGCTGAATGAAATTTCCAACTAAATGCATCTTCTGTTGCGCCCTCCCCCCCCTCCTCAAACCGCTTTCGCTTGCAGTTTCAAATAAAAGGTACCCACGCCCACTCTAAAGCACTCACCTCTCTGCTCATGTGCGTGGCCACTAATTGAAATGTACGGCGAGCTGCCCAAAATCCTATTAGCCTTATCCCATAGCCACAACACGAAGTCCTCAGGGTGCCATTCTCTATTTCCATTTTGACCTGTCCGAAACGGTATTTCTAATGTGGAAATGCAATTTGCGGCACAAAATGATACTTGTGTGGTGGATTGTGCAAGCGTACTTGTATATAGCTAGGTTTATATCGAGAATTGAGGTAAATGGGTGAGCGATTAATGGGCTATGACTTTGTGAAAATAGTCCTCGTTTATTTTTATGAAGGCTTAGCCACTGCTGCGATTAAGGGTGGAAACATTATATAAATACTAAAAATAATTATGTCCAATCCGCAATAAATGTGTGCATTTTACAGTTTCCTATTTACTCACATGTAAATGGTATAAATATGGTTAACGAGTGAGTGCTATGCATGAAAATTTAAGTAAGAGTAAGAGTAATCTACAGTCTGATTTAAGCAAGAGCAGGAATGTAAGCTTTAAGGAAGGGGCTTAAAGGTCCTAGAAATAAGAGCTGCCTTCCTATGAACCATTTTTTTGATGTGAAACATATTTAATTTTGGTACGAAAGATTTTGGTAGGAATAAAATTTGTTTTCAGCGTCACGTGACGCTGTGAAAGAAAGGGGAAATAGGGCTTCAGTGACTAAGCAGTGACTTAGCAGTGACTGAACAGACAAGTGACTAAACAGTGAGTGAACAGTTAATAAACAGTAACTTAGTAATGAGTAAACAGTGACTGAACAGTGACTAAAAAGGGACTAAACAGTGAATGAACAGTGATAAAACAGTGACTAAACATTGACTTAACAGTGAATTAACAATGATTAAACATTGACTAAAAAGTGACTTAACAGCAGTGTTGGGCAAATTTATATTGATTAACAATTAAAAAATTAACAATTAATTAATTGTTAATCGCCGCTACCGCAGTTAACAATTAATTAATTGTTAATCGTCAGTTTCTACAATTAACAATTGATTAATTGTTAATCTTTTAAAATTTGATTAAAAACTAAGAATTGATTTTGTTGATTCAAGGGTTCGGAATCGCTCTTTGCACGCAGCTGGGTCTGGCTGAGATTAAACTATTGGGTTGCCCAAAAGTAATTGCGGATTTTTCATATAGTCGGCGTTTATAATTTTTTTAACTGCTTGTGACTCTGTAATTGCATTCTTTCTTTTGTCAGTTATTAGCTGTCACTATTAGCTTGCTTTAGAAAAAAAGTGCGCGTAATTTTGTTTACATTTGTTTGATTGGCGCCCTTTTTAATATGGAGTCCACAAAAGAGCATTTTCGTCATATTTTACTTTATTATTTCCGTAAAGGAAAAAGCGCAGAGAGAGTTGCTAAAAAGTTACGTGATGTGTATGGTGATAAAGCCTTAAAAGAAAGACAGTGTCAAAATTGGTTTCGCAAATTCCGTTCTGGAGATTTTTCACTTAAAGATGAGCCACGTTCAGGTCGGCCAAATGAAGTTGATGATGACCAAATCAAAGCATTAATCGAATTGGATCGTCATGTAACTGAGCGGAGATAGGAGAGAAGTTAAATATACCAAAATCAACCGTTCATTATCACATACAAAGTCTTGGACTGGTGAAAAGCTTGATATTTGGGTACCACATGAATTGAAAGAAATTCAATTAACAAACCGAATCAACGTTTGTGATATGCATCTTAAACGCAATGAATTCGATCCATTTTTAAAGCGAATCATAACTGGAGATGAAAATGGATTGTTTACAATAACGTTAATCGAAAACGATCATGGTCCAAGCATGGTGAACCAGCTCAAACCACTTCAAAGGCTGATATCCACCAAAAGAAGGTTATGCTGTCTGTTTGGTGGGATTGGAAGGGTGTGGTATATTTTGAGCTGCTTCCAAGGAACCAAACGATTAATTCGGATGTTTACTGTCAACAACTGGACAAATTGAATGCAGCCATCAACGAGAAACGGCCAGAATTGATCAATCGTAAAGGTGTCATTTTCCATCATGACAACGCCAGACCACACACATCTTTGATGACCCGGCAAAAACTGGGACAGCTTGGCTGGGAAGTTTTGATGCATCCACCATATAGCCCTGACCTTGCACCATCAGACTACCATTTATTTCGATCTTTGCAGAACTCCTTAAATGGTAAAACTTTCGGCAATGATGAGGCTATAAAATCGCACTTGGTTCAGTTTTTTGCAGATAAAGGCCAGAAGTTCTATGAGCGTGGAATACAAAATTTGCCGGGAAGATGGCAAAGGTTATCGAACAAAATGGAAATTATATATTTGATTAAAGTTCATTCTAAGTTTGATTAAAAATGCATTTACTTTCTTTTGAAAAATCCGCAATTGGGTTTGTAGTTCTTTGTAATTTTTTCCGGGTTAGGCAAACGTTTTAGCGGCATTTCCGGTTGCTTAAGGCAAAGTAAGAGGTTTAAACAGCCTTTCAATTGTAGTTCGACTTTCTGGACATTAAAGGAATGAGCCATTCATTTCGATTTAAGGGGGGTCGGGCCGAGAAACTATTTTCTGGTACCGCTCACCATTTTAACGGTCGGGTCCTTTTTTTTAATTTTTCTTTAAATTTACCAAAGCACAGCTTACTTAATTGTTATTTTTAACGTAGCCACATTGAAAATTCAATGCAATTGATTTAGTTGTAATTACAATTAATTTAAATTAATTCAACTAAATTATGGAGGTGATTAAAACTATTAGTTGATTAAGAATTGTAATGCCCAACACTGCTCAACAGTGACTAAAAAGGCAGTGACTGGACAGTGACTTAACAGTGACTTAATCACTGTTAAAAATTGTCTGAACAGTGACCAAACAGTGACTTTACAATGTCTAAACAGTGTCTAAAAAGTGATTAAACAGTGACTGGACAGTGACTAAACAGTGACTTAACAGTGTCTAAACAGTGACTAGCACTCACGATTCTTTGATGTGAAACATGATGCTTAGTTTAAGAGCTTGTTTTCAAATCACAATCTCTCTCAATGGTATATAAATTAGCAAGGGCACTCTTTTGAAAGATGAAAATTACCGGAGATGGAAACCAAGAAAATCCAGAGATCCAGATCCCACCCAGATCCAACCAAGCTAGATCCCATTTAGATCCCAACCAGATCCCACTCAGATCCTACGCTGATCCCACGTAGATACCGCCCAGACTCTACAGATCCCGCCCTTCCAGATCCCACCCAGATTCCTTCCAGATCCTACCTAGATCCCTTCCAGGTCCCACCCAGATCCCAATCAAGATCCCACCCAGATCAAGACCAGATCCTACCCAGATCCCACCCAGATCACACCCAGATACCACCCAGAACCCACCCATGTCCAGCCCACCCAGGTCCCATCAAGATCCCATCCAGATTCCGCCCAGCTCCCACCCCAGATCCCATCCAGATCCCACCCAGATCCAGATCCTACTAAGATCCTACCCAGATTCCACCCAGATCCCACCCAGAACCAGCCCAGATCCAACCCAGATCCCACCCAAATCCCACCCATGTCCAGGCCATATCCCGCCCAGATCCCACCCAGATTCCACCCTGATCGCATTCAGATTCCATCTAGATCCTTCAGATCCCATCTAGATCCCCCCAGATCCCACACCAGATCCCACCCAGATCCCAACCAGATCCCAGCCCAGATCCCAACCAGATCCCAGCCAAGATGCTAACCAGATCTCACATCCCCAGATCTCACCCCGATCCCAGATCCCATCCCACCTAAATCGTATCCAGATTCCTCCCAGATAAGATCCCACCCAATTCCCTCACAAATACCACCAGATCCCACCTAGATCTTTCCCACAACCCACTCAGTTGCCCCCTTTTCACATTTATCCTACCTCTTCACTTCCGCCATCTGCCAATCCTCTTATGCCTGTGTGTGTTTGCCGGAATCTCCACAAAACAACACCACAAAATATGAATGACGTCAGCGTCACGTGACGCTAAAATCAAATTTTACTCCTACTAAAATCGTTCGTACCGAAATTAAAGATGTTTCACATCAAAAATACTTAACAGTGATTAAGCAGTGACTTAATAGTGCCCAAACAGTGGCAAAACAGTGACTTAACAGTAACTAAACGGTGAATGAACGGTGCTTCCTAAAGTTATTTGGAATTTCAACTTCCTTATAGTTTTCCTCTATTGAAAGATTGCAATGGCTGATTTCTATACAAATGAAAGAGCTTGTGATTTCGTAATTTAGCCCTTAAACTTAGCATCATGTTTCACATCAAATACTCGTGAGTGACACTCACACATCTTTTTATACCCTTGCAAAGGGTATTATAATTTTGCCCAGAAGTTTGCAACGCACAGAAATATTCATTTCCGACCCTATAAACTATATATACTCAGGGCGTCGAGCTGAGTCGATTGAGCTTTTTCCCTCCGTCTGTCTTCCTTTTTTTTTTTTAAAAGTCTCTCAGTTTTAAAGCTATCGAGCTGAAACTTTGCACAGAGTCTTCTTTTTACTGCACACTGCTAATATGTCGGAACCGACCGGATCGGATGACTATATCTTATAGCTGCCACAGGAACTATCTGTCGAAAAATGGGTTTTAGTGAGAAAAACTTTTTGGTTTTTAATGTTATCGTCTCCCAACTCAGCGATTATTAATATTAGATGCTTTCACACAGATTTGCGAGTTTTGGTCAAAATCGGATGACTATATCTTATAGCTGCGGTAGGAAATTTCGGTCGGAAAATGGGTTTTGTTATTTTAATGCAGGCGTTCTGAAAATTTAATATGCTAAAACATTTGCAAGGGTTTACTAAGTTAGCTTGGCCTTCTCGTTTTTTTTAATATTTCGTGACCATTTTAGATGGTTTTTGTGGACTCTTTTATACAATTTGGATTAAACTTTTGTCTCAAACAATTTTTTTCCTTACCCTCCCAAAACAAAATAGTCAAAATACATTTTTGACAACAACAAATTGCGATTTGGCTGGGGCGATAACCGATAAGTTTATCGATACAGCGTTTTGTTATCATCAACAGTTTTTTCCGACAACAGGCGCCTTTCAGTCGCAATCGCTTCGAAGTGAGTTACAACAACAAAATTTAGGCGCCCAAGCAGACGTCGCAACAAGTGTAGTGTCTAAAAACGAGACTTGCTTGGCGCAGAAGCACACGGCTGCAAACTTAAAATATATGCTAATAAGGGTGGTTTTTCTGTAGCTATTGTTGTTGGACTGCTTAGTGCCCACCGCTGATCTGTAATATCTATTAATCTTTGTTCTTAAGTACCTAAGAAATAAAGACTACTAATTGTAGAGCTTTCTAGATGGCCCTAGATCATATAATTTCATAAGGTTTTTTTTGCTCATTTCTCAAATCAAAGTTTAATTATATGAGATAAAATTCAACATTTCCTTCCTTATATTTGTTCAATTCTCAGATTATGTACCCTTTCTTTGGGGCGATGATTTTAATATAATTTAAAAAGTAGAAAAAACATTATCGTTTCTGGAGCTCGTTAAAATCTGCGTCCTTTCACAGTCGCAGGCAGCAACAGGATGCGGATAATGTAATGTGTAATGCACACCTCCAAGCCAGCTGTCGTGTAGAAGGGGCGACAACACTGCCCCAAGCGTAGCATTAACGCACATGGTAGGAACGCAGCATGTGCCATGGCAGATGCAGAGATGCAGCCACAAAATGCCAGGGACGTATAAAATGCCGACGTACAAGCAGGAATGCTGAAGGGAATTTGATAAGCAGCAGGAGTGCACGCACACACACACACACACACATGTTGGGGTTTGCTTGTGCTCAAAATGAAAAACGGAAATTGAGTGTGTGTAATACGTACTTATGGCGCACATTTTAAATGAAAATTTCACAGGCATTGCTTAGATGCCTTCGAAACTGAAGTGCAACAAGTGAAGGTGGAGTTTAGCTTCAGGACCTGTTCACCACCTGGTTGGGTTGCATATTTTCTTTTCTATTACATTATATTTTTCCTTTCCTTTTTTATATTAAAATCGTGATGTCTGCTAGGCTAACTCCATTTCGTGGCAGCTGCTGCCCTTAACAGAAGTTTTCTCACAATTTCCCTGGATGAAAAGAAAGTGGCAGAGGCAAGTTTACCGAATCGCTTGCTCCATTGCAGCCACATTTCATTTTTCATATTCCAAAAGGGAAGACACAAACAGCGTAGGGTGGAGAGAGGGGTATGGTATGTGGTCATATGCAATATTAAACAAATTTCAGGTAAAAGACATACCGGTGTACACTGAGAAAAGAATTTAAGAGGTTTTTGCATTTTTTAAATAATTTGAAACACTCTGAAATATTTCTGAAAGGAAGATAATGCGAACTAACTCGGCAGGTGTAGAATAAGTTTTTAACTATATTTCGTAACGCTAGGTGATTTGGGTGTATCTCTGCAGAACATTCTTTTGAATTGACTGGGATACTTTGTGTTTTATTATTGTAAAAATTTGCTTTTCAACAATCGTTTCAATTTGGCCTATTTTTGCCTGTGTGTGTTATAGTAAAAAATGTTAGCAACGCGTAGGGGTGACTATTTGGGTCGTCGAACGAATACAGCTACCACATGCAAATGTTAGGGCAGCAAGAACAGATCAACAATTACATAAAATAAAATAAAGTCGCTCTTGCGTTCTTCTGAATCACAAGAAGCACGAGCTTTCCGAAGTCAATAACAACAATTGGAGCAGAGACAAGCGCGCCGGTCAGATGTTAACACACGCAGAACAATTGACCGACAACGCCAACAAGTACATCGAGCATTTACATCTGCTTCGTTCCTTCGTCTCGCATTCGAGTATGAGCCAGATATCGAATATTCCGCTCATCCGAAAGTCCTGATTTTTGCTATAGACAAAGAATTTCCGCCGGGATGTGTTGCTCATCAGGAAAAGTGAAATTGAGACGCCATCAGAACCATTACACGGCGTGCTCATCGGCACAGATCCAGATACAAACCTGTTTCAAATAACTTCGTTCCTAGCAATAGAAATAATGCACAATACAGCGGCAAATGGTCAGAAATTAAATTCAACCTTCAAAATCAAATGCCAAGTATACCTTAAAGTAGGCTCCTTGCTGCACATTAATTTTTTACAAATCTACATCGTTCTGCTAAATATTTAAATATTTCCGGTTACAATAACCTTAATTCGCTTAACGCCAGGCGCATCGTCGAAGAGCTGGACTCTCTTTTGAATGAGCACAATGAAATAGTTTCATAGCCGTTTCAGGAGTTTGCTATATATATATATAATAGATTTAACAACCGAAACATTTACTAGAAACAATTTATATGGCAGAACAACTTTCGCCTGCTCTGCTAGTATCATATAAAATAAGTTACTTTATTTAGTTTTATTTTCTCAGTGTATGCACTTGCAACTGTTATACTTGTACTTGTATATAAATTCCGACAATGCGACAAATTCCAAACGGTGAAGGTCTTCGTCTCCGTCTTCTTCTCCATCTCCATCTCCATATAGATTGTATCTGCACTCAAGTCGCGTTTGCGGCCGCTGTTGCTGTTGCCTGCTGCTTGCTGTCAAGGCAAATAAATTTGTCAAGTTGCCGTTGCAGTTGCATTTGCAATTCGCTATGGAAGCTCTGCGGCCACCTCGGCCACGTCCATGTCCACATCCACAGCAGACAGCTCTTCCACATTTCATTTTATTGTCACGTACGCGTTCAGTTCGCAGTTTCTTTTTATGGTAGGTCGGTGCTGCTTCCGTTGCCCCGCTTCAAATTATATACATATTTCTATTGACTTGGCTCCCATATAAAGGCAGTTGTAGATATTAGTTTCTCTCTCTCTTTTTTTGTCAATATTGTAATTTACATTCAGGGTGTGGCGGCAATACAGTAAATTGATTTATCATCTGGTCTTGAAAGTTGAGATGTTTTTGATTTGTTCATAAATAACATAAAGTTGTAAGTGAAACTTGCAACTTTTAATGCAATTTATGCAAAAATGACTTAATTGCCATTTTGGTAATAAATATTAGTTTTGCATTTGCCAAATAAAATGTAATTTGATTTTAGTGTACATAAATAAAACTTACTGTAGTATAAAATGTAGGATGCTCTTTAGACTATGAGTACGTTAGGCAGTTGCCGTGGTTGAGAAATTTGAATTCTCTTCGATATTTTGTTGTCATCGGCCACAAAAAGTAAGGTTTCAATCAATTATGTATTTGATAATGGTGGTGAAGAGAAAGAGGTAGGATGAATTTGTAGAAAACTTTGTGACTAAATGAATTTTTTTATAAAAAAAAAAAAATTTTAGGTCTGCTTATTAAAAAGATGTGTCGATTTTTAGAAAATATCGAAAATATCAATAATATCGATTCTTTTTACCACAATATAGAAATGATACTTTTTCTTTATAAAAAAATATCAATAAAAGTACACAGAGGGAAAAAACCGAGAACATTGGACTCAAAACGAGCACAATCCTAGTCAAAAGTATGCATGAACGGAATTTTAATTTTTTTAGTACAATGTTCTCACTTCAAGAACACTTTTTTGAGAACGCAAAAACTTAAATTGAACAAATTCGGTTGAGAAAAGTCTGAGCCCTTTGTTTTTGGTTTTTCGGTTAGTGACGTGAGCAGAGCGAACTGAAAATGGGGTTGAGAGTTATTTACAAGCTTTGCAAAATACTGATCCGAAGGAACTGATTTAAGAACGGCTTAGCCCAATTAAATTTTTTCTAGACGGTTCTTTCCTTTTAGTTAGTGAATTATTGATGATTCAATTTAAAAAATACATTTTGTTATGAAATATTGTCCAAAATATTGCTGATCAATAAGTTTGCCAGGAAAGAATCATATACAGGGTTGTCCATATTCGACGGACTCATCTGGCAACGCCATAACTTTTAACAGAGATGTCAGATCGCTTAATGACATACCGCGTTTGAAGCGTCAGTCCAAGCAGATTTTTACCATGGAACAATACACGCCACGCGAGCGCTCTGAAATAGTTGAAATTTACATTCAACAGAACAAGTCAATTGTGAAAACTCAACGTGCTTTTAAAAAATTTCACATTTCACATTGAATGGGACCGTAAATAAGCAAAATTGCCGTATTTACGCCACTGAAAATCCTCAGGAGATTCAAGAAGTGCCTCTTCATGACGAAAAAGTCACAGTTTGGTGCGGCGTTAGTGCGAAAACGGTCATTGGGCCGTTTTTCTTCCAAATGAAAATGGCCATGCTGTTACCATCAACCAGGAGCGTTATCGCGACATGATGACCAATTTTGTGATGCCAATTATTCGTCGAAAGCGTATGAGGCAGTTCTGGTTTCAACAAGACGGCGCTCCACCGCACACAAGTCGCATAACAATCGATTTTCTGAAGAAATTGTTTCCGGGCCGTTTGATGTCGAAAAGTGGTGATTTGGACTGGCCACCGCGTTCGCCCGATTTGACGCCGCCTGACTTCTTCTTGTGGGGATATTTGAAGTCAAAGGTTTACGTTAACAAGCCAAGGACCGTAGAAGAGCTCAAGGACAACATTCGTGAAGAAATAGCCGCTATTCCGGCCGAAATGTTGGCGAAATCGATGGAAAATGCTGCAAAAAAGGGCACAATACGCCATCAACGCCAGAGGCGGCCATTTGAGAGATATCATATTCAAAAATTGATGTAAACAAATCTACTTGGAACAAATTAAATGATTAAGATTGCCAACCGCCAAATTTTTATTTTTTTTTTGATTTTTAAAAAAAAACATGGGTCCGTCGAATATGGGCAACCCTGTAGGAATATTATATTACAGTTTACAATTTGAAACAAAGATATGCCATTAGTACACAGAAAATAAAAGTCGAGATATTTTCAATCTTTTAAATCTTGGAGTAAGCCCGGCATGAGCTTGAAAATTCAATCTCGACTTTCAGGATATTCTACACAATTCAATCCTGAAGGATTGACCCATGCCTGTCGAACTTGAATCATTCCAAATGTGCTTACTTCAATCCCTTTCGAGATCACATGTCCTTAAATTGGAAAGCGAGAGTGAAGAAATATAAGTAGCCTTTTAGTCGTGCAGCAAGATGGGGTTGGTGGTGTGCGATGAAATGCCATCCATTCATGTTCAGAGTGCGCGCATAGTCGTGGGTTCGAATCCCAGTTGAGCAAATCAATTTTTATATTTATTTGTTTTTTTCAAAAGTCTTAAATAAACCAAGCCTTGAAGTTGATAAGGATGTCCTATGGAAAGGAAAGGAAGAAGTGTTGTTTTTGCTCAAATTAAAAATTCAAACATTCCAAAAATTATACAACTTTGGGTAGGACTAAATAATTTTTATTTCTAAAATTTTTTTCTAATTCAATCTCCTAAAAGATTACCCCGGTATAATTGTGATCTTTCCTGGGATCAAAAAAGTAGGATCAACTTAATCCTTTTTCTGATCGTTCCAAGCATATCCGGGATTACGTTGTTTTCATTACCGCTTGGGATTGATTTGATCCCGTAGGGTGATTTTTTTTTTTGAGTGTATATATAAATCTGTACGCCCGACTGACATAGTGACAGACATATTATCAACCCACAGCCTAAACGGCTTATACTACAGGTCTGAGATTTGGCATAGACCTTCGTTTAGTTATGCAGGCGCGCACTAAGAAAGAAAATTTGGGAAATTCCACCCGGAAAAAACGGAAAAGCGTTGGAAAGCGTTTTCATCCGATTAACTTGAAATTTGGTTTGTAATCAAGCCAATTTCAAAAAATCCGCCCACGAGGAAAATGGCCGGAAAATTCTGCATGCAAAAAACTATTTTTCATCCGATTGGCTTTAATCTCTGTTTGTAAGGGTAGAATACGAAATAATTTGAAATAAGATTTTCCGATGTTGGAAAGTTTGAACCAACGGTTGAAAAACTCCCCGAAAAGTCAGCATGAAATAAAATATTTTTCATCCGATTGGCTTGAATCTCGAAACCTCGCTGAAGGGTAGAATTCGAAATAATTTGAAATGTGATTTTTCAATATCGGAAAATCCGCCCCCATGAAGGAAAATTTCCAGAAAATTCTGCTTGGAAAATTCTATTTTTCACCCGATTGACTAGAAACTCGGTTTGTAAGGTCAAAATGAGAATTCATTTGTGTTTTCATATTCGAATGTGGGAAATACCGCCGGGATGCCCACTGGGAAGTGGTTGGGAAGTGGATGGGATGTGGATGGGATGCCAGTGGGATGTGAGTGGGATGTGGGTGGTACGGAAGTGGGTAAGAAGTGGGCGGGAAGTGGGTGGGATGTAGATGGGATGTAGGTGGGTGGGTGGTATGTGGGTGGAAACTGGGTGGAAAGTTGGTGGGAATCTAGTGGAGAGTGGGTGGGATGTGGATGGGAAGTGGGTGGAGAGTGAGTGGAATGAGGATGGGAAGTAGGTGTGCATTGGTGCTATCCTGTTAAAGACGCAGCGAAGCGCGTACGGGATATGGCTAGTGGATCTATAATTAAAAAATGATAATTGGGATTTGAGCTGTAGCTGCCAAATTTGTATTTGCGCATGGCTTTAGCTATGCGCTGTCTGTGTAAGCTCCTATACGCGCGGCTATCTCTATAAGCAAAACAAAGAATGATATATCCTGAATGCGATTTTTATCAAACTTAGAATGACTTTATCAAACTAGAAAACTTTAATAAATATTATATTTTTTTTTTTTTTCTTTTTTTTTCTCTTTTTCTTTTCCTTTATTTTTATTATTAGTCATCAGGCTATATGGTGGATCATCAAAACTTCCCATTCATTTTTCGGGTCATCAAGATTCTCGTTGCTATATACACCTTATTTATTCTTTTTATGATTAATTTTCAGTTGTTGACAGTAAACATGATAATGTTTGGTTCCGGAACAGCTCAATATACTTATCATTGCTTTTTATCTATCGTTTTCGATTAACGTTTTTAAACAATCCATTGTCATCTCCACTTTACTCGCTTTAAAAATGGATCGAATTCATTCGTTTAAGATGCATCTCACAAACGTTAACTCGGTTTGTTAAATGAATTTCTTTCAATTGCATTGGTTTTTTTTTTTTATTTTTTTTTTTTTTTCTTTCTTTTTTTTTTTTTTTTTTTTTTCCTTTATCTAATAAAAATTCCAATTTGAAATTTCTTCTTTCTTTTTTTTACTTTTTTTTTTTTTTTTAATATTTTTTTTCTCCATATTAGGCCAATCAAATAATGTATATAAATAGTTGACTGACTGCTTAAAGTTTTGCAGTTTCATTGCTTAATTGCCAAGTGGAAAATTGCATTAAGCTGAATTAAAGTTTTCTTTCTGCTCTTCTTTTGCTGCTAATTCACTTTTTGCCCGGTATCATCTTTCACGTTTTGCCAAGCCAAGGCAAATACTTAGTTTCCTGCTTTTTGGCAGACATTTTCCGCAACGCGGCAGCTGCAGGAAATATTTATATAAAAACTAACAGACTTATTGCATTACTTACGTTAAATAACCACTTACAAAATGCTGAGGCAAAAGGTATGAGACGACCAGGTAATCATGGTGATAATGTTGATGGTGATGCAGCAGCAGCAAGGGAAACTTATTAAATGCGCCAAACGGAAGTTAAGCAAATAGAGTTTACAACCGCTGACAGAGACAGAGATTAACAGAGAGAGAGAGAGAGAGGGATAGAAAGCGTGTGATAGTTGAAAACTTGATGGACAGACAGACAGACTACTGCACGCTGACAGCTTCTCAGTTAGAGTTGAAGTTGAAGTTGGCTGACTGCTGCTGCCAGGCTTCCTACATGGTACGAGTATGCAATGGAAAATCAAGGCTACGTGCTTAAAAATATTCATTTTGCATCTACTACATACATGTGCTTGGCATGCAGATGTGTGTGTGCATACGAAAACCGAGAAATTCGGAATGTTGTTGGCTTGCATTTTCATTGTTCAGTTTTTCTGATTGGGTTTCCATGCAAGTTACATCAAGGGAAATGTTTTATAGTTTTTTATGTGATTTTTTTTTTTTTTGAGCTGAATTTTAAATAGTCCTGAATATGAATAATGAATTTTGTGTAAACAATTATGATATTTTGCGATGATTGATAAGAGAATGAAAATTTATAATTGAAAATGGATTTAAGAAGTTGAGAATGGAGCTTCAACAGTTAATGCAGCAAAATATTCGAATGAAAAGTAATTTGTTCATTCCTGAGGCTTGTGCCAAGAGAGCAAACAGCTTTTCAATCGGTGCCCAAAGGTCGATGAAGCAAGTCATAGCTGATTTGCGTAGCTATATACAAACCCTGCCCTGAACAGAGACAACTGCATCTTTACCTGACACTTTGTGGAAGAACGTACGACATTTTCCGATCTATTTACCTAAATCTAAATAGAATCCTACCTTTTCTCCTCTAACCAACTTTAATGCAGTGTTTTTGCTTTAGTTTTTAAACCTGCCAGGCAGTCTGCCCGCCCGTCTGCCCAGCCTTTTGCAGAAATCTAATATAGCGGAAAACCCAATTAAATTTCGCACAAGGCAACAAAGCCCGGGCAACTGCAAATAATTCCGTTTATGCCAGGAGCAACCAAGACAAGTTTAATCTCTTTGGCGGATGCAGCTGTGCACAGTTCTCCAGTTCCAAGTGCCGGAGATTGGCGTTGCCTTTGGGCTCTGTGGTACATATATACTATATATACTTTGTATGCATAATATTTTTTTCTTTCTCAAAAGCAGCCATAATTGATTGCAATTATTCTTTTCCTTATTTATTTGCAGCGAGTGGCGGCTCTACATAATTGAAGGACTTTGTAGTTAGGTAAGTTGAAAATCTTAATCGCCTGCCAATAAACTTTTTAAGTTGTGTTTTCTCTCACAAAGGAAATAAAGTTTAGACAAGTTGGCAACTAAGTGGGTTAGTAGATCAATGGTTTACTTAAGCCAGCAAATGGTTTATGTAAATACTTGTAAAGTGGTCCACCACTTCTCCACATTCCTAAGCTGCCTTAAGTGAAAGTACAGTAAAAGTTTTAGTTTAAGAATCGGTTTTTATCAGCAGCTCGGAGCATCTTTCTTTGTTGTGTGTTTGGTCCAGGCCAAGAACTAATCGTTGGCAGCCATAAAACTAAAATTGTGGCAGGAGCACAAAAGTTATTGGACACTAAAAGAAGAAGCAGAAAAAAGTAGAAGCCGCCAATGGCCATCCAGGAGCAACAACAGCCACATGTGGCTCTGTGGCTGCAGTTTCTCTGTGTGACATCTTAAGTGCATTGGGGCTTTTGTTCTGTGTCCTGAGTCCTGGTGTGGAGCTTTAGCTCGGTCGGATTCACATTTATAGCAATAGTTGCAACAACAAGTACAACAATTTGCCAACGACAAAGTTAAAAGCAAAGCAAGAACGAAAATAATGCTTTTTTATGTGTGTGTGTTTTTCACTTTTTCTTTTTTTTTCTCGTTTTACACACTTTTTTATTAATTTGGGTCGGCAACCTGTGGGAGAATACATACATATTTACACTATGAGAGTGAGAGAGCACACAATGTGGTTTTTACGCGCCAGTGGGAAATATAAAGCAGAGCTAAAATCCTGTTGATATTTGGCCAAAAACGGAAATGCCAAAGTTTAGGTTTAAAGCTTTGTTTAGTGTCTTAAAAAGAAAAATGTGGCATAAACTTTACTTTTATTTGGTGTGGAAAATTACTTTGGTATTTGTAACTGGGTACTAATTTGCTTTGATATCAGTAAAATAAATACTTAGGTAAGGTAAAAGGTATCTAAATATATTTGTTAAGTTTGCTTTAACTTTTTCAGCTGAGTTTTTCATCTACTAAATGTAAAGCCAAGTATTAAAAAGTGTGACCATATCCTTTTTTCTTTCTTGTTTCCTTGATATCAGAAGCATTTAAGCATCTCGGTCTCGGCCACTCATAGTATTGAGTATTTTTACTAAAAAATGGAATCATCAAATTTGAAAATCTACATGTGTGAAGTGGAACTAGACTGTTCCTGTTTTCAATTTCGATCAAATCATGCGGAATCGGAATTGTTAAAAGTTCTCGCTTCCAAAAACCGACTGTGTTATTCGACTTTTAACTTCAAAATCCCTATTACCTTTATTCCATCCTCTGCATGGCAAAAAGATTTGACCGAATTCTTTAATCGTTTCTTAGAAATCACAGCTCTTACACTCAGAGAAAAAAATAGAGAATTTCACTCTTGAATCAAGAGCATTCGTTCTCAAAAGTACGGTAAGAGTAATAATTTTTGATCTAAGAGTGAATTTTTGATCCCGACATTCTTTATATAAGAGTTTTAGAACTTGATCCAAGTAATAAAAATTTAATAAAAAAAAAACAATTTTAAAATCTTAACAAGGAGTTTAAGAACGCCAGCATTAAAACAAACAATTTTTCTAAATAATACCAAAACTTCCAACTGTATAGCAAAGCGTATAATAATAGTTAATAAAAATGAAAAAATTTGTGCAAAATTAAAACCCACCTCGACCGATACTCTAAAAAAGTAAAAAAAAAACATTAAAACTGAGAGACTAGTTTGCTTAGAAATAGACAGACGGACGGACAAAGCTCAATCTACTCAGCTCGTCACCCTGATCAAGAATATATAGTTTATAGGGTCGGAAATGAATATTTCTATGTGTTGCAAACTTCTGGGCAAATATAATCAGGGCTGCGAATCTCCTAAAAATCGGCAGGGGTAAATTAACGGGGTTCGAACCTCAAAACTTTTTGGGTTCGGGTTCACGGAGCAGGTTCAGAAGGTCGCTGAACCTAGGTTCTGGTTCGAACCGGGGTTCAGGAATAAATTGGTTCTTCGCTAATTAAGAAAACATGTAAGTAAATTGAAACAAATTTCTCTTCTTTCCGATAGCAGCCTATGTGTCAGATAAGCTCTCAATTTACTCTTCTATTTGTGAGTTTATGTGACATACGAGAAACATAAGATGAGAAATCGGCCCTTAAACATTTTATTCATATGTGGAAGTTTAGAGGCTTGATAATATCATATTTGAGCTTGGATCATCGGACGTTTTAGCAGGCTCCAGGTCAATAAATCATGGAGCAATGAGTATTAGAGCTAAAATGTACACTGCCTCTCAATTTTATGAGATTCATATTGTTCGCATAGAAAATCACAGTGTTTATAGCGAGACAGGCATATTCCGAAATGCACTCAGGGAGCATAAGTGAGAGCGAACAGCTGGCGTCGAATGCGCAACCGTTCAGTCTATATCGGGCCTGTTCCGATTGATCGGAATTGATAAGTGTTGTGATTTCTAAGAAACTATTAAAGAATTCGACAGAATGTTTTTGCCATCAAGAGGATCGAATGATAGTAAGTGGGATTTTTAAGTAAAAATCCGAAAAACACTGTCGGTACTGCATGATGTGATCAAAATCGAAAACGGGAACTGGCCTATATATATATGTTTGTTCAAAACTTTTAGAACAAGACACACACACACCACCAAGAAGGATGGTTGACTGTACAACTGTTTAAAGAACCTCCCGGTTTTATTATAAACAGGTTTTGCCTATCTTATGCAAGTCGGCAGAGCCCATTGCAGCACAGCAAATGCGACATTGCTAAGTTCTTTACAATGGTAGGTTTTCCAAGACTTTAAAGCAAAGAGATTTCTTTGCATCTTCATCAGAAGATAAACATGGTTAAGAAATATTAATTATTTTATTTATCATTCTTAAAGCTTTTATTCATTAGTTCCTGAATATAAAATACAATGAATCAAAATGTTTCTTTGTAAGCTGTACTTTAACGGCTTACAAATATTGGAAAAATGGCAGGTCTTTACATTTATAGCATCTAGAACAAAATTTAATATAACATGTGTTTTGAACCGAACCATTTTCATTTTTTATGCTCCGGTTCAGGTTTCGGGTTCATTTTTTTTTTTTTATTTTTATATTGTGGATTTTGATTATTTAATTGGTATTTTTTTTTTTAAATTTTTCCTCACCCTTGCTTTAACTCGGGAAGACGGAAATTTTTCTCTTGTATTTTAAATTTTTTTATTTTTGAATTTAAAAATTTTTTTTTTTTTTTTTTTTTTATAAATTTCAAGAACTTGCGTTCGTACTCAAATTATTTCCAGTTTTTTATTAAGTATAACAAGTGCGAAAGTTGGTCAAGCCTCGAGACTTTAATATACTCTGCACCTGGAGTAGGAGCTGCATGCAGTGCCGCAGGGGGGTGGCGGTGAGTGGATTACTTTCTTGCCCATAACTTGAAAACCGCTCATCCGATCTTTATAATTTCCTTTGGCAAATCGATATCGATACATCTCCAGAAAAACCAAGAACTTTGTACTTGAATCAAGTATGAACGGTGTCAATACAATACAAAATCCTATTTCAAGAAAGATTTATTCAATCACAAAATTCTTGTTTGAAGACTGTTTCGGGATATTTTGAGTACATTTCGAACTATTATGCTTTTTTTTTTTTTTTTTTTATTTTTTTATTATTTATTTTTTTTTTTTTTTATTTTATATATTTTTGGTCATATTGTTAATTTGTTATGGTTAAGTACAGCCCAAGATTTACTTCCTCTAAAATAAGTGCAAAAGGTTCTTCATCGAAGTCTAATAATTCGCAAGTCACAAAACCATGTTTATAGGAAAATAATACTTCAACAAATAAGTACAAAATGTTCTTGGGTCTAAGCCTATAGCGTCTCTATATAATATCAAAAGCCAAAGGAAATAAATTTACCAAAGACCAAGATGTTTATACTGTAGGTCGGAAATTACCCACACTCTACTATCAAAGTGTGAGAACCAGGAGGAAATTTCAAGAACAGATTCAACGTAAAATAATTCGCAGTTTTCGTAGCACACTTTTTTGGAGCTTACATAGTAAGTCTATTCTGTACTTAATCCAAGAAATTTTTGTACTTGAACTAAGTACGATTTTTTTCTTAAATTTTAGTAGGTTAACTG
Source organism: Lordiphosa stackelbergi (assembly GCA_018904235.1). Classification (NCBI taxonomy): domain Eukaryota; kingdom Metazoa; phylum Arthropoda; class Insecta; order Diptera; family Drosophilidae; genus Lordiphosa; species Lordiphosa stackelbergi. The sequence goes on from JAEIFU010002381.1 coordinate 33,225, forward strand.
TAAGTACGAAATGTACTCGATTCAAGAACGTTTGTTCCCTACTTAAATAATTTTAACAGTCCATTTTTCTATTCTAGTATGTTGCACAAACTTAATTACTCTATGTACCTTTGGTACAGAGTATAAAAATATGAATCTAATCTTGCAATTGACACTTTTCTAGCTTTTTCTTGAAGTAGGTTAGAGCTGGTTTGAGTCGCTTTATTTTCGCACACCAATACAGTTTTACTTTTTGGCCTGGCTCAGGTTGACAAACCCTGATCTAATCTTATCTTATTATCTATATCAAAGAGTGTTTCTGTTGCCTAAAATGTTAACAGCAATAAGCAGATGGATAACTCTTTCTAATTTGTTGAAAAAGTTGCATTAATACACATAATTTCTTTGCATCTTTTGTGCTTTTCAATCAATTCAATGATTTTTTACTTTTAACATATTCTGTCTGTACTCGAGTTGTTGTTGAATCGTTTCTTATTCTCAAGTGGCATTTTCTTTTAAGAACTTTGTCTTTTTATTTCAATATCAAAACATGCCCAAAGTAGCTTAAAGTCTTTTAATATTTCCATTTTTTCTTTCTACATTTTCAACTGGAAACGAAAGCTGATTTATGGACAGACACAAAACATGAACTTATATGAAAGCACGTTCGCTTTATTGGGAAAATTCGTTGAATGGAGAACAGAAACTATACAATATTTATGTATATTTATTACCAAAGAAAAAAGTTGATGTCATACATAACTTATATGAAAAGTTTGGTCGTTAGAGAAAGTTAAGTTAAGTTAATTGGGTGGAAAGGTAGAAGGGAATGCACTCGAGTTAAGGAAAAATTAAAACTAAAGAATTTTGATGAAGCTAAAATAGGAAATTTTATTATCAGCGAAATTTTACCAAAAATGAAACCTAACCACCTAACTAAAATTATTTAATTGGCTATTATGACAGATTTTGAGCTACAATTTCATTACATATTTTTGGGCAATTGCCGCGCACGCAATATTGTTTGACTCTGCCTAACCAATTAATTACTTGAGGGTAATGGGCCACAAAAACTAACCACAGCTCCCAAATGTGCATACCAAATGAAATATTGACGCTTAGCCCATTTGGTGGAAGGTGTTGAAAAATGCCCAACTCATTAGACCCTTCCCTCCTGGGGGCGGAACTGGAATGAAACCAAACTGAAACTGAAACTGAAGTTATTATCTGCTTCAGTTGCACACGAACATTAAGCCATTGTGCATCGTGACTTGGCGCAATAAAATCTTATTAGTGGGCTGGACCAGAAAGGTTTAGCGATTTTACAAAATGGAAACCATAGCGAGAATTGTGTGCCATTTGGCTCAAGGGAAAGACGACCGTAATAAAATGTATAAGAAAGGAGAAGGAAAATATTGCGCATACGCCGCATTGCCCGCTGTGGGTCGGGCTCTGAGGCTATTAATAATATATCGCTGCTCGCTCGCTCACTCTCACTTGGCTGTTCCTGCTGGCAAGTGCGATAAACCGTTTAGCTACTTGTATATCCTGCCAAAGACAAGAACAAAAAATAGAGGAAGCTAGCTAGAGTTAAACCGAAGTTTGTATACTCTTGCACTTGGCATAATTTATACATTTATATTATTACAACTGACGTTCCTTCCTTCTATGTGTTACATACCCTTCGAAAGGGAATCGAATGGCATGGAGAACTGAGAATAAGACAACCATTTTTAGGTGTGGTTCAAATGCTAGAAAATGGTCTATAAAATGGAAATTCATTTGAAATTTGCATAATAATTTGGGTCATTAATGAGTTTTCTAACCATTTACCTTTCCCCCCTCAACACTTAAATTGATTCAATTATGCGGGTTCACTTTGGCTCTAGGCAAGTGGAAAAGTTGTAAGCAAACTAATTGAGCCAATCAATCGTTTAAAGTTGATTAAACATTGCCAGACAGCTTAGGCTTTAAGTCTGATAAAATCCACTTAAAATTGTTGCATTCAATCGTAAAATATTTTCAAATATTTCACACACACACACACCGACACTCACTCATGTGTGAGTTAAATATTTGTTCCAACAATGGCCAAAAACTTTGCCGACAGCTAAACAATCTTCATCTTCCCACCAGCTCTTTGCTTATTTTCGCACAACTGTGCAAAAAGTTTTGCCAATAAATGAAAATAGGAAACACAACACAACAACAGGATAACAACAGAAACAACAGAAACAAGATGTTGAAATAAGTTGTCAAGCTAACGCCCCATTTCGAGACTGTGTAGAGGGTATAGGGTGTGTTGCCTGCTTTCCTGCCTGTTTCCTCATTGAAAATGGCGGCTGTCTTCGATAAGCACACAACATTGATAAACATGCTCATTCGCCAGGCGACTATAGAGAAGATATTGTCTGCGTTGTTGTCTTCGTCTTGTGTTGAGACGGATGCCAGGCAACGACACAATGTCTATGGTCACAACTGGTGGCTTGACAAAGCGACTGTCAAATGGGAAACACTTGGATACACTGAGAGAGATAAGTAAAATTATATTTTAATATTTCAATAACACGAAAAAAATTTTCAAGCAGAGTTTTATCCCAAAGTAGAATCAAGTTTATTCTTTGAGAATGATTTGGAATATTTGGAAAGATTCCTTGCTTTTCTTCTCCACATTAAATACACCACACCAGATTTGATTTATTTAAAACTTCTAAAAAACAAAGAAGTATAAAGCACAACTGGGATTCTTACCCAAGACAATGCAATGAACACGAATGGAATGGCATCTCATCGCACAGCCCCATCGCCTATATAAACTGGAAAGGAATTGAAGTAAGCACATTTGGAATGACACAAGTTCGCAAGGATTGGGCTTATCATAAAAAGCTTAGAATATCCTGTAGTCGACAATGAGTTTTCAAGCTCATGGCGGGCTAACTATAGTAACATAGCTTATAGCTATATTTTTCGCTTTTTTCCTTTTTTTCCTTTTAATTTTCAGTTATACCTTCTAAACACTTGTTATATCTATTCCTATTCTATTCTATTCTATTCTATTCTATTCTATTCTATTCTATTCTATTCTATTCTATTCTATTCTATTCTATTCTATTCTATTCTATTCTATTCTATTCTATTCTATTCTATTCTATTCTATTCTATTCTATTCTATTCTATTCTATTCTATTCTATTCTATTCTATTCTATTCTATTCTATTCTATTCTATTCTATTCTATTCTATTCTATTCTATTCTATTCTATTCTATTCTATTCTATTCTATTCTATTCTATTCTATTCTATTCTATTCTATTCTATTCTATTCTATTCTATTCTATTCTATTCTATTCTATTCTATTCTATTCTATTCTATTCTATTCTATTCTATTCTATTCTATTCTATTCTATTCTATTCTATTCTATTCTATTCTATTCTATTCTATTCTATTCTATTCTATTCTATTCTATTCTATTCTATTCTATTCTATTCTATTCTATTCTATTCTATTCTATTCTATCTTCTATTCTATTCTATTCTATTCTATTCTATTCTATTCTATTCTATGTCTATTCTAATTCTATTCTATTCTACTTCTATTCTATCAAGTTACAAATTCAAGGCAAAAAAATTCTTTAAAATTTCACAGCTGAAATAAAATTCGAACAACCGTCTTGGTATTTTGGTTAATTTCGTCATTTATTTCGTCAAAGTGGAATAAAAGTATAGTGTGCCAGACTTAAGAAAAAACTACTCCGAAGTTTGTGGTATTTATTAAGTAACTGGTCACTCTACTCGATCAGCAGGGCTTTGTTTTGAAAAAAGTTGGCACAGTTTCTCGGAAGTTGTTGGCCCATGATACAACTATACCAGGTACGGCGTTTAGCCAACATTTTGAACTAACCGCTTTTGCTCAGAGCGCGAAAAAGAGCGGGAGTGAAGTACTCACACACACACACAAATTTAGTATATGTGTAGAGCAAAAAAGCAATGAAGGAACAACGAAACGAAACCTTAGCGATCAGTGCAGCAAAAACCCTTAAACCTTTAAATTCCTGTCGGCAAAACCTGTTAGTTCAAGTGTCAACTGCGCACTAAAATTTTCAGACCCGAGCTGAGAGTGCACTCAGGGAGCGCCTTACCTTCTTTGTTGTGTCATGTGTTGGCCTTTGCACATCGGCCACATAGGAAATTACACTGGTTAGAGCAAGACGAATGTATTCCCAAAAGTATCCAGAGAGCGTAAAAGAGAGCGAACAGCTGACCAAATGTATGCAGAGAGCAAATTACGCTGTTTACGCAGTGTCGTACTACCTTTTAGGTAATTTTGCAGTTGACTTTGAATTTGAGACGGTCGCAGACCGTAATTAGCCCAAAAATGTGGCAGCCTTGTGCAATTTTTATCGATAGCTGTCGTTCCACCTGCGCATTCAAAAATTCTTTAAATTTGACAGAAGTTGCCTTGGGCCTCCCAAAAACACACAAAACTTTTCTTCAAATGAAAATACAATAATGGTTTTCACGTCAACTTTAATATCAAGTAACCCGTTTAAAAATTAAATCTCCAACAACAAAGTACTGTGGAAAAATATGCCGTCATCACCAGCCCACTTCCAGGTCATGAGATTAACTTGCTGAATATAATTTTCAGTGTTGATAAACACTTGTTTTTCTCCTAGAAAAAATAAAATAAGAATAGAAAAGAGATACTTTTCAGTTATATAGCACATTAGCTGTTCTATTTATCTTGGTAGCTTTGGTGTAGGGGGTAAGGCATCAAAATACCTGGGTTCAAGACACGGCACGTTGTACTAAAATGTTTTTTTTTTTTTTTTAGAAAAATTTATCAAGTTGGCCATGATAAGCACACAAAAGTGTGTTCACTACAGTTGAAGATTAAATTTAATTCTTAAACAAAATACTTGATAACCAATTTTTGACGTAAAACCCCTAAATATATTATAGAGATTATAGATAATATAATATAGCTCTTAGAATTGGCTCTGATTATCATTATTAGTCACATAGCAGCACTAGGTTGCAAGTTTGTCGTAGCCGTGACCGTGGCTGCTAGCTTGTCCCACGGATTTGGCTGTGGGCAGTACCGGCTCATGCTCATATAGCGTTTAAACTGCTTTAGAAGCATTGATCCGTCCGAAGAGAAGTCGACATCTTTGTTTCGATTCATCATTAGGGTGTTGGTTCAGCCCAAGGATTGCATTATTGCCGGTGGGGTGTTTTGAATTGCATTGATGGATGTACTAGGATAAAAGATTCATGTCCTCAACGGTGCTGTCAAATTTACGCATTATCGTTCTGATTAGATGGCGTTTGTCATTGTTCTCATTCACTTTGGCGATTAATGAAATTTTCCACTTATTTTCCACATCCAGCTGCATCTCAGTAATCCTATAGAGAAATTAATTTAAAGTAAGCAAACAACTGATTGACGATTGCGACTAAACACCTAAACGGGGTGACACGTCTACTTAACACATATACAATTTCACTCAACACACAAATTCATCACAACACAAATATACAATTTCAGCATAAATCAATTTTATCACATTCAAATTAAACACATGTCAATACAACACGTCCAAAAACAACGATTCAGTTTAATATTAACATTCGTCAATTTAGTACAGGAACAAATTCATCACAAGACATTTTTAACAAAATTATTTATCACAATTCCAACATTAAAATACCTCTGCTCTTCAAGTCGGCAATTTGCCTATTTGTATTTAACGGGTCTAAATCAGTTTAGCCTTAGATGTCGATGGGACACGCCACGGACCAACAACAGCGTTAAAGGCTAGCACAACGCTTCAACGGAAAAAAATTCAGGTCTATCATGCAACAATTGAAAAATTCATTGAGACGCTCAAAAAGGAACAAACATTAGTAAATGCATTTCTAGACCAGCATTCAGTAGACCTTGAGATTGCAAAAAAAATCGAAACAAATATTGTTACTACGTGTAAAGGCCGAAAAATATTGTGTGTAGTTTTAAGCCCAATTCTGATATAATCAATAACTTAAAATGCATTGCAAAAAAGGTTAAAAAAAAATGTAATTATATAATATACACGGATGCATTTGTCTTGTGATTTTGTTGATTATTAAGATTACATAGGAAAGATTGCGCCGCAATTAAAAATTTTTTTTTTTCAAAATTGCGCGATTTTGCAAAAAATCTTGCCTGCGGCGCGCTAGTTCACTTAAAAAACCACTGATGTATTCATTTTCCCCCAGCAACAGTGTGGAAGCCTTACGTGAAAAACCCAAGTCTTTTATTTATCAATGGAAAAATTCATTGAGTCGGTCAGAAAGGAACAAAACATTGGTAGAAAATAATAATAATATAATAATAAATATTATAATCAATTACTTAACATGCGTTGCAAAGAATGCTAAAATATACTATATACTTCAAACCCACTTCTACTATACCTATTTTATATTTTAATAGATTCGAGCTCAGTATTCCAAACTATACTAAAAACAATTTTAGTAGAAATGGGTCATTTAATTTATTTATTTTTCTAAACAAGCGATATTAAAATGCAAAGGAACACAAGCGAATATATAGCGTCCACATTGATAAAAACCACAAAATTTAAGAAATAAATCGTACACTCTTATTGCGCATCCTATACTTTACCAGTAGTTTTTTCTGATTTTAGAGAAAATGGGTATTAAATTTGACATTTCATGATCAAATTATGTGTCCAGAAATTAGGTCCACGATTTACAAATTGGTTTTTTAAATTTGCAAATAGCTTAGTGTTGAAATTGTTTTTTGTTAAAATGACGTGTGTTTAATATTAATTTTTTTATGCCCTAAGGTACCCAAAGTCTTTAATGATAGATACAAAGGCGTACGACCGCAGCGTAAATTCGGCATAAGAGAGACCGAACAGCTGACTAATTTCTGAGATGTTTTTGGTTAGCGTTGAAGCACCTTCTACAAGCTGCCAATAAAGATCAAACCCGTTTGGATATAAAAGTCAAAAGAAAGCTGATTACATCCAAATCGATCGAAATCGTATGGGAATCGGGTCGAATGCAATTTGTGGAACACATGGAACTGACTTCGACAAATCACATTTTATGTTGCATTGCTGCTTTTAAGCAAGAGCAACTGTAATTTATCTTCGACCCAAATGAAGTTAGTTAAACCTTCTTGTTTTTTCTTTTTAAATTCATCTTCAGTTGATCGCTGATGGCTTGAAAGTATAAAAAGATCGAAGTGACTTTGAGTAGCGTCCATGTTATTTAAACTGTTCAATGTAGAACAAGGCCTCCCACAGCCTATTTACATAGACTCCACAAATGTGCTATTGAGCAGAACATAATTTATCTGCAATCTTGCAAACAATGTAAAGCAGTTTTTATAGCAAAATCGTTTAAACTTATTGCCTAAAATACTAAATCCCTTAATTCAAGTTCAAGAAGTGTATTGAAGCAGCTTTCGCCCTAAAAAATCAAGAAGATTTAAAATCGTAAGCCGATTTCACATGTCTCGTAGATTGCTTCTTAAACTATTGTAAACAATGTTCAACATATCCGTAGCTTTAAAACTACCTTCATTTTAAAATAATAAGACCTTCTTTAAACTCAAGTAAACAAGTTTGTGAAAAAGTATGTAACATGGAGAAAGCATCATTTCGGAGGCTGCAGGTACAGAGTATGTATGTACTCTGACTAGTTTTATTTTTAATTTTTTCGAAACTTTTTCTCAGTGTAAGCAATAGTCCTCAAACTCCCACAAATTTATTTGAGGTTGAGGTCGATAGAGTTTTTTCCGCACTTTTACAGTGAGTTTTTTTTTCTCCTGCCGACTTCCTTTTGTGTGGGAAAAGTTGTAGTGAAAAATGTCCGCTACATATCTATGGGAGTGTCAGCTGGGGGAGGGAGAGAGGAGGGAGGCACTTTTATTGTCAATAACATTTGAGTAACGGCAAAGCCGTAAATTGCAGCACCAACGAGTTTTTCTCCTAGAGAAAACAGAACTTTGGCACGCCCCACCTGTGGACAATGTTTAAACAAAAGGGTCTGTAACGTGTCCTGTAGGCTTAGAACTCCCAACACTAGTGCAGTTCATTGAACTGCCGCTGTAATCGATTTCTAGTGCGTTGTAGCAAAGTTAAGGATGAACGACAGGATAAATGTTTTATTAACACACAAGAACAAACAATGGGCAGAAGTTTGACATTCATTTGATAACATTTTATTAGCATTGAGTTACGGTTGGTCTGTATGGATGCAACGCAGACTGGACAGCAGGGGGGGACTCCTGTCAGGTACACTTGACATGCCTGGTTAGTGTCTGCCAGTCTAGGTTATGAATGCCAAGCCACATCCAATTGGTAGAGATTTAGTCAGTGCCAGCTTGTCATATGTATTCTCATTTGATATGAAAGGAAACGTTGCTACCACTACAATGCAGGCTATTGTAATAGTGGTAAATTGAGTTGGACTGTGAAACTTCTTCTAGAAGGTTCTCGGAGCGTCGTCTGTTATCTTCATTGTGTTTTGTGGTTGAGTACTTGACGTGAGGCACACATTACTGTCATTGTGGCTAAACAATATCTTTTATTTTACTTCTAACCCGCTCTTCAACTCAGGTATGAAGTGGGTTTGAAATGCATATGAATGTTGAATCAGCCTGAAAGTATGCAATTTTTTTTAAATTTTCCAAATTCTGCGAAAGACTTGTGAAATTTATTTATAAAAATTAGAATAAATTATATTTCAATCAATTTTAAAGCGTCAGATGGCAAGATTATAACACAGATAGAAAAATCATTGAAATTTGTTCAATTGACTAAAACTCCTCGACTTGGTCGCTAGTCAAAGTCATTTATTTTAGATCTTAGGATGCCCCGCCGAGACCTTAACGTAAACTTCAACAATAAGTGGATGCACACACTTTACACATAGCACACTAATACATGTCACATTGTCTACGCATCTGACTTGAATTCCTAAAATATTAGTTATCCTTTGACGTGTTTGCCTCAACAAAATTGTTGTCTCTTCTGTGTATAAGTTTTCCCCCGAAACTATTTTCATTAACTGCAATTTGTCGTTGTGGTTTGTCTTTGCTTGCCGAGTGACAAGTACAAGTATTTTTGTGGTTTCCTCAAAACTAAATTTTATTTTCGCTTATTAATTGAGCTTGTAGATGCTGTCGGACTGACCTTCGCCGTTAAGAGCAACAAATACTCCAGCATGCTGTACCGAAAAATCCAGTAAAAACGTAAACAAACACTTGTCCCATGGCCAAAGTTGTGCCTAGGTCGGGTCCTTCGCAAAAAGCTTTCTCCTGCGCAGGCGTCAAACTCTACGAACTCTTTCCTATCGCTGCAGTTGGAGAGCTTTTTGAGTGTGACGTCAGCCTGCGGAGCATGCCGCTAGGTCCATGCCGCCAAATGCCAAGGACTCTCGGCTGCTGAGCAGTGCCATTCGAGATATTCACCAAGTGAGACGTTTCAAGCGGGCAACAGACATTACACGCACGCAGCTCTCACGGTGTGGTGGGCGTGTGTGCATGTGTGAGTGGTCATAAAATAAACAAGCTCAAGTTTGTGAGCCGCAGAAACTTTTTTAAACTCAATAAAATTTAAAGAAGAATCCCAAAACACAAATTAGCCCAAACAGACTGGACTTCATCTCGTCCTCAAAAACAAAAAAAAAACAAAAGAAAGGTAAAGGCAAACATAAACAAACACTCGAACCAGGACAAACCCCAATAAACCGCAGTACAAAACCGAAAAAAAAACATATAAACACTGCGAAATTCGGTCAATATTTGTGCCTAAATGTGTTTGCGTGTGCGTTTCTCTGAGTGTGTGTGTGTGTTTGTGTGTTCAAAAAGGGGAAATTTTCATTCTCTTTTTAGGCCAGAATCTGTGTCAGAATAAATTACGCACTATTTTTGTTGGGAAGGATTTTTATTGAATGATGAGTGGATGATTCATAAATTATTCAACCAATGTTTTTCTTCGGCAAATCCATTTCATAATCCCCTCATAAATTGGTGCCGACTTCTGTTTTAATTTAATTGAACCGAATGCATACAAATTTCCGCTTGATTGATATTAATTCAAGTAACACATGTAACTGTCAGCCGGCACGGCAATCGCCTAGACAGAGAAATAGGCCCTGGGGGTAACTAAACTGTAATTGTTGCATTTGCTTTCAATAATGAATTACCGACTTAACCCCAAAAACAAATGACGAACTGGGCATACTCTGCACAGGGAGAAAAAGAAGGAACAAAATGTTGACATACATTTTCTTAAAATACTTGTAAAGGTTTAAAATTAATTTGGTTTCAAATTAAGCTAAAGAAATCTAATTAATTCAAATTTATGCCTGCCTTATGAAAAGTTCTTGAATGTTCTCTCCATTCCACGCCAATGTTCTCTGATATGATTTGACAAAAAATAAATCAAGAGAAGCTCAAAATTTATGGTTTACTTAATCAAATTTATAGATTTCTGCAAATGATTCGGTTCAAAGACACAAACTAACCATACTGAGACCTAGTACAGAGCTCGCAAAATATGGTCAACCAAATTTTTCTATGCTGTCTGCTCACCGAAATGACAGGAAAAACTTGAACAGAGTTGCTCACTCTCTCAACAGAACACTAGATTTTGATTTTCTAGTGTTTTCTGTTTCATAGTAATCGATGAGAGAAACACACTGAGCTGTCTGACTATAACAGTTTGATGGGGACAATTTCGTTTGGGTGTCAGCAGCTGAGCATAAGCTACTGAGCAAATCGAGCCAAGTGTCCGAGCCAAAGTGTCTTTTTGTTGTTGTGTTACACACTCACCTTGGCCTACTAGGATTAAAATATGTTTAAAAATATACAATATTCGATGTATTATAATTTAAACACTTATTTTTAAGCATTAAGTAGCTGGATCATCCCAAGCGTTTTCACGACAATCTCAGCCTTTAACAGCGTAAATTTAATTATTTGCAAATTAATTCCTTGGACTGATTTCTCCAGTCTGGTGGCCAAAACAATTTAAAGCGATATGAGCTTGCGTTTAACCATAACCTTTATATCGTCTTTTATGGACAGCCCTTTCACTTGGACATGATCCATATTTCTCGAGGCTATTGGAGCCATTTGGGGGGCATTATGTTTATATTTTGTTGACAATTTCACGAAACCCTTTGCAGGCTTATAGTAAAAATGGCCTGCCGGCAGTGGATACAATTTTCACTTTAGACGCAATTATTGTTTGTTTATTTGCCTCGATAGCAATTTTCATTTTCCTTGCATTTTTTTCATACCGGTGCACCGCGGTGTACTCTTTGACCTCATTAAACACTTTCCGATGTTAAGCCGTCAATACCGCCTTAAAATGTTTAATATGGGGGCCAGATAATATTATACTACATTCGCTGCAAAGCGATGAATTTAAGGTATTGCCATTATAGGCTAATTAACAACAATCAACAGCGTCGATGTATTGTTTTGCCTTCTACAAAAGCACACACATGCATACATACATATATTTAATTGAGGCACACACACATGCTTAGAAGACACTTTCGAAAAATTCTGCCCAGCAAAGTGTCTCAAGGAAACACATGAGCAAAGCAAGCTAGAAAAATCTCTCATTGATTGAGCAAAGAGCACTTTGTGAATAGTCAGAGGTGAGATGTCAATTCGTTTCCCTTTTTCATAGTGTCTGAGAGTGACTGTATTCTATCTGACAGCCTGTGAAAAGGGAGCATTTTTTGGGAGCTCTG
>JAEIFU010002382.1:0-44964 GCA_018904235.1 Lordiphosa stackelbergi
AAAAATCAAAAATGATTATTGGGGGGGTGGTAACACTGGCTTGGCTCTTCTGCAGTCAGCCGATAACTTAACGCGTCTTTCCACTTCTCTGCAGGCATTCCTCTGCTAAGACGGTCTCTTTTCCAATAAATTCGACGTATCTCCCTTAAGATTGGGCATCTTGAAATAAAGTGCGGCGTATTTTCTCTTTCTCTCATATTGCATAAAGAACACTCTTCCGAGCGATCGATTCTGTGGAAGGAGTATTCTAAAACTCAAGAGCTCTACTCTTGTCTTGAAAATTGCCGCAATTCTATTTATGCCTATATCATCGTTGAACTAGTTTTAGGCTCCAAGGTTGTTCTCTAATGCTTTATAGGTATCGCGGGGTCTCGCTTTGCCTCGCCCTGCGCTCTGCATTGTCTCGAGAAGATCTTTTCTAAATTAAACCATATTTCTAGATCTTTTTAAATTATCAAAAGTGGTGCTAGCAGTATCACCCACAAAATATGTGGAGCGGTTGTTTAGAGGAGTACAATTTATAATGAATTCCCGCTTTTGTCTGCATGAGTTGTCATAACGATATTTTATACTAATAACTTAACGGAAACCCGTTTGTCATTTACTTTTCATTCCACGGACTAACAAGCATTACTTTTCAAAACGAATGCAGTAGTTGTGATTTAAAAGTTCTTCTGCTCGATCCATATTCTTCCTATTATCGACGTTGATAGTATAAAGCAGACCTAGAGAAATGTCGTAGGATTGGACAACTTCTTGAATAATTGCAGAAAGATTACAAGGAATTTCTATATTTCGCTGTACGTGTCGTTGTCGGAAAAACTATTTAATTTGTTGAACCGAACCTAATTTTCGAAAAAGTGGTCCGGTTCGGGTTCAGGTTCGAGGACTCAAAAATACTAGGGTTAAACTAGAATTTATAATGAATCCCCGCTTTTGTCTGCATGATTTGTCAAAGTGATATTTTATACTAATAACAGAATTAGGTTAATAACCGTTTTCAGTACCGTAACCGATATCCCACAACCGTAATATAACTGTAACCGGAAAAAAGCGATCGGTTTTCGTTTCGGTTTTACTCTCTGTTTGAAACTAATCCATAAAGTCCATTTTCATCCACCTAGGTCGATATTTGTAAAAGTTCTATGATGATTGAGGACAATTCGTCAAAATATGTTTTCTGTTGTATGGGATGGTACTCCATCTTAAGGCTAGGAATATAACTAAAGACCATAAAGACCATTTTCAATCACCTAGTTAAATATTTGTCAAAGTCAAAGGCAGACTTAAGCCATTTAGTCGAGAATCGATACATCAAACATATCTTCCTGACAAATGAGGTCTAAGAAATGGTACCCAAAAGGTCGTGTTTTCTATAAATTAACCTAAATTTGTGTCTCTCCCACAGACACGAGAGGAGCTGCGTATGTGTTTGGAAAATGAGCTAAGACAATTTCTAAATGATCGTGATTTGGCTGGCCAAATGATTGTGGCCTGGAACTATCAAGAATTCGAGGTGGGCTATCAGTGTTTGGCCGAAGAGATCAAAATTGGTGATTACTATATACGTTTGATACTGGAGAAGGACGATTGGCCCCAAAATCTGGTGAAGGATCCGTGAGTTGATTCGTTAATCGTGTGCCCAAATTACTTACTTAACTTTAAAACTTTCTCTAGGATTGAGTTATTTAATGCTTTGTACCGACGTGTACTGTGCCGGCAGCGTGTTAATGATGACCAAATGACAGTGTTTTCTTTGCAAGCTTTGGCCAAGGTTTACAGGCGTTATCACAAGGAGATTGGCAGATTCAATGATATGTCTTATATACTGCAACTGAGCGATCGGGTAAGTGGTTTTAAATACTTCCCTGTGCTTTACTAAAGATCTTACCATTTACAGTGCCTTTCCCCTTCCATGCGAGATGCTTTGATCAATTTGATTTCCTGCCTGGTTTTGGAGAAATCCAATTGCCGTGCTTTAATCGATCATGTACAGTGCCTGGTGGATCTGATCACTTTGGCTCATTTGCACAAGGGACGCGCCCAGCTGAATACCAAAACAAATGTCATCGAAGCGGGACCCAATATGTCTGCCTATGAGGAGAAGGATTGGTATTATAATGTAGAGAAAGATGGTCAGAAACCAGAGCGTAAGGGACCCATTACCTATTCGGAATTGAAAGAGCTCTGGCAGCAGGGACAGATTACCCCCAAGACACGCTGCTGGGCCATAGGCATGGATGGTTGGCGCTCCCTGCAACAGATACCCCAACTCAAATGGTGTCTGATAGCCAAGGGCACACCACTGTATGACGAAACGGAGCTGGCCTCCAAAATACTCGACATTTTAATCAAATGCACCAGCTTCTTTCCAAGTCGCACCCAAAATGGTGTAGCCGTGCTTATACCAGGACCAAAGCTATCGCGTAAACTGTCCGAATTCATCTGTTTGCCGCATGTGGTGCAAGTGTGTTTAACCCATGATCCAGGATTGCTGGAGCGTGTGGCCACACTTCTTTGCCAAATAATGGAGGACAATTCCGAGATGCCCAAAGTGTATTTAACTGGAGTCTTTTACTTTATGCTCATGTATACGGGCAGTAATATATTGCCCATTACAAGATTCCTGAAAATGACACACATGAAGCAGGGATTTCGCAGCGAGGAGACCTCCCAGTCGGGGATAATGCATCGCAGCATATTAGGACAATTGCTGCCCGAGGCCATGGTGTGTTTCCTAGAGAACTACAGTGCCGAAAAGTTTGCCGAAATTTTCCTGGGAGAGTTCGATACGCCGGAGGTCATTTGGAGCTCGGAAATGCGTCGCCTGTTAATTGAAAAGATAGCCGCTCACATAGCAGACTTTACACCCCGTTTGCGTGGCCACACCATGGCCAGATATCCCTATTTGGCCATACCTGTCATCAGTTATCCACAGCTGGAGAATGAACTCTTCTGTCATATCTATTACTTGCGTCATCTGTGTGACACTTTGAAGTTTCCCAACTGGCCCATTTCGGATCCAGTGCAATTGCTAAAACACACACTAGATGCCTGGCGCAAGGAGGTGGAAAAGAAGCCACCACAGATGACCATACAACAGGCCTATCAAGACTTGGGCATTGATTTGGTTAAAACACCCAAGCCGGATGAGTCCATGATTAGGAAAAGTTACTACAAACTGGCACAGATATATCATCCAGATAAGAATCCAAATGGACGTGAGATTTTTGAGAAAGTCAATCAGGTGAGTGGTGGGATTGGTGGTGGAGGAGAAAGGTAACTAATTATGTTTCTTTTACTTCAGGCTTATGAATTCCTTTGCTCTCGTAATGTGTGGAGCTCGGGGGTGGCCGGATCCTAATAATATTGTGCTTATACTACGCACTCAAAGCATTTTATTTGAACGTTATCCAGATGGTGAGTGTTTGTTAACTAATAGTCCTTACCAGAGCTGTAAACTTGAATTACCATTACCATTACCATTTTTCACATAATTGAAAACAATTCCTAATTACCATTTTTTAATAATCGTAATTGTAACGTGGAATTACGATTATTCAGTGAATATTACAAAATCTAATTACTTTTACAATTACTTAGATAATTGTAGCTGTAAAGGGTGATTATTGAGTAATTGTGGTTGAAATGTTGAATTATTTTTGAATTTTAAGGTGTAAAATTGAATTACTTGAGCCCTATTATCAAATTCATGGTTTGTTACATGTTTTTGTGTAAAAATAATAACAAGTTTATTTCATATTATCCATTAAATTCAAGTTGGCCTTCATGACAACTAAGTTTTCAAACGAAAAATCGGAAATAGCATGGCGTCCTGAGTCGTTAATAATATTTGCATATGAAAACATTCTTTCAGCTGGGCTGACGACCTAAGTGGCGTGTTATATCTGATCGCTATATTATTAAGCATTGGATATTTTTGAGAAATCTCGAAATTTGTCGACGGATCAAGCAAATATCTGCCCAACTGTTCTTTAATATAGTGTTTTATTGCAGATAGCGAAGCGTCAATACCATTATCTATTGGTTGGGTTCCATCTAAAACTTTATTCATTTTACTAATAAATAAATGTGAAAGTTTGTATGATTGTACCTCAATCACGCACAAATAGCTAAATGAATTTGGATGAAATTTGGCTATATAACATTTAATTAAATGGTCCAAAATACCGCAAATTTGCAAAATTACTACTTATAAGAGTATTTATTAAAACTCTTGATGATGACAATGCAGGAGTTTGTAAATAGAATAAGTTTATTATGAAGTTTGGATAAATGCCAATTGAAGGTGCATCTTTAAGAGGTGTAGACTAAAAACCGCGAAAATTGCTCAATTTTCATTTGAATGACCTAAGATTGTTATGAAGATTTGATGGTTGGCGAAATAGACAGATAAATACCAGAGATTAGAACCCGAATGAATAACGGTTTGGGTTACGGTTACTGTTTTGGCCGATCGCTTTTTTCTGGTTACGGCTATATAACGGTTGTTGGATATGGGTTACGGTTATTAAGCTAATTCTGTTTCGAGTTTTGGTTACGGTTACGGTTATTAGTATGAAATATCACTTTACCAAATCTTGCAGCCAAAAGCGGCCCCATTTGGAATCTCATTTATTGAGTAAATATACTAAGCTCAAATTTCTTATACAGAATTTCCACCTTTATTTCCGCCTATTTTAAAGTTTAACATAAGTTTTAACTAAAAGATAAGAATCTACTTTATTCACAGAAGTATCGTGCTAAGTTTAATTAATTAGATAAATATACATTGGTCAACCTATATAATATCGGACACAAAAATATTTTATTTTACTAACATTTTTGCATGTTCTTTATGTTATGTTTGTTCTGTTTTAGTTATTTATGTTATGTTTTTTTCTTGTATCATAAGAAAACAGTTCCCGGTAAAATGCTGCATTTAGCCCCTTGTCATCGCGCGCAAAGTTAACAATATTTACAAGCAAACTTATCAAGAATCAAAACACAAGATGACAAGATCTGTTCTGCCAACCTTTTGCTGGCTTAGCAAGCTAGATCTTCATTAAAAATAGCTAGAAATAGCTAGAAGTGGTTGCAAAGTAGCTATGCATATAGTTTGTCTTATTATTAAGGTGAGTTATTAAGATGCTGACAAATTTGCCAGAGCCAATTTAATTACATACATAGCTCAGGATTTTTTCAGGTATGCTTCTAAAGCTGTAATGGCTGGTAAGGCCTACTGACAAACAGCCTTAAGCCTTTGCAGTCTCCACAGCCTATTATGGTAGTGTCTCCTCCGGTTCAGTGTGCTTCTGTTGCTCCCACCGCTGCTGTTGTCGTCACCTACCAGCTACTTTTAAATCCGTATTAAACCAATACGCCCGGCAAGTATGATCCGCCTCCAGTCCATGGCGGTGGCTATGAATATTGCCTCTGGTTTAACGTGCTAATTCTAATCTTCCGATAGGTTTTTGTTTGTCGATATAGCAGTATGTCTTAGTGGTCAAGTTCTGCTCCCGCAGACCAAAAGAAAGGGCACTGCTTACACCTCCAACCCTACAAAAATGCATCCATGAAAATGTCATGGCATTGCCTATGACTTCAAATTTTAGTGAATAAATTCATGTGTATGTAAAATGTTATTCGAAATGTTTTGTAGAGTAAAATCGAAATTTTTTACTAGTAGAGGAATACCCTAAATTAACCCTTATATTTGTTTCGGTTACGGTACTGATAACCGGTTATGTAAATAAAGGTTATACGGTTACGGGTTTATAGAATTGGTTTTTGGTTTTTTTTTTTTTTTTTTTTTTTTTTTTTTTTTTTTTTTTTTTTTTTTTTTTTTTTTTTTTTTTTTTGGGTCTAGACACCGCAATTATATGTTACTCTTGACACCATGGTATTTCTATGTGTCAAAGCATATTTCACTGCTTCCGCTATAACAATTT
Organism: Lordiphosa stackelbergi; assembly: GCA_018904235.1. Classification (NCBI taxonomy): domain Eukaryota; kingdom Metazoa; phylum Arthropoda; class Insecta; order Diptera; family Drosophilidae; genus Lordiphosa; species Lordiphosa stackelbergi. The sequence goes on from JAEIFU010002382.1 coordinate 5,952, forward strand.
GCTGAATTTCATCAGATCCCCGACCATTAAATTAAAACAGATGCAATAAGAGCAGTGTTCGTTTTTGTCGAAAGTTAAAAAATATTTGAAAAGCGCTCCTTGCCTTTTTCCAGAATACCATTCGCCACACTCTTTAAGCTTATGCCAGGGTAGTCAATGCCGGAATGAGACATCAAAAATGTAAATTGTTCTCTTTCTGAAGAAAGTCTAAAATTGTTGCTATTGGCGTCATCAAAATGCGGTATTCTTCCAAATATTGAATATCTATATATCCATAATTCAATTAAATGATTGCTATTATTTGCTTTGGGTTTGTTACCTTGATCAGCAAACCATTTAATTTGGTGTTTTCCAAATTTGATTTGTAAAAAATCATCATTTTCACCTACAAATACAAAATAATTCAACTTTTCAAGCACAATTACTCAATAATCACCCTTTACAGTTACAATTATCTAAGTAATTGTGAAAGTAATTAAATTTTTGAATATTCACTGAATAATCGTTCGTTACATTATTAAAAAATCGTAATCAGGAATTGTTTTTTGCATTACCTAAAAAATTGTGTTTTTAGTAATGAAAAGTAATTAAATACGGGAAGTAATGAATACATTACAGCTCTGGTCCTTACCTGCCTAACCTCTCTCTCTCTCTGTCTTCCTCTTAGTTTTGCGACCTTACAAATACGCGGGTTATCCGCAGCTGATTAAAACCATACGTTTGGAGACCCGCGATGATGAGCTCTTCTCCAAGGAGGCACAACTATTGACCGCCGCCTCGGAGCTGTGTTATCATACCGTGCACTGTTCGGCTTTAAATGCTGAGGAATTGCGTCGCGAAGAGGGCATTGAGGCTCTGCTAGAGGCCTACAGTCGCTGTGTATCCATTTTGGGTGTGGATTCCAAGCCAGATTCATTGCACTATCAGGTTATATCAAATGTAACCCGCTGCTTTGAGGTGGCCTGTAATTTTGAGAAATGCAAACAGAAGATTATCCAATTGCCACAGTTGCTCTCGGATGTGTGTCGTGTGGTTTACTTTAAGCACACGCTGTCGGTTAGCCTGGTCACCAGTTTGGCAGCCAATAACTATGATTTGCAGTGTAATCTGTCTAGGAATGGTGTTCTATGGTCCCTGCTGTTGTTCATCTTTGAGTATGATTACACTTTGGATGAGAGTGGAGTGGAGGTCAGCGATAAATCGAATCAGCAACAGTTGGCCAACAATTTGGCCAAAATGGCTGTTCTAGGATGCATAGCCTTGGCTGGTTACCAACTGGAGCTGCGTCATAAGCCCCTAACGGGTAGTGAAACCAATTCCCCAGTGTCTGCCATAAAGCCAGCGCCAGCTATTAAGCCCAAGCCACAAATGGCCAATTCGGCTTACACACAGAATGCCACGAATCCTTTACAAAGCAAACAGCAGCTGGCCATAACAGCGGGCAAGGAAAAGGAAACAGCTCCGGATTCCTCTAGCTCTAGCGATACTTCTAGCTCCACGCCCACAGACAGCGACCAGCAGCAGCAGACGGCCCTTAGTTCCATACAGCAAAAGTATTTGGTCACAGGCGAGGCCAAAAATTCTTTGGTGAAACAAGTTTTAGACCGTCTGCTGACACGCTACATCTCCAATCAAATGTCCACTGGAAGGGATAGCGATGTTTTGAAGCTATTGACGGCCAACACCAGGAATCCCTATCTAATTTGGGACAATGGTACAAGAGCTCAGCTTAAGGATTTCCTAGAGCAGCAGCGCTTGGCCTCCGCCAAGGAAACGCATGAGGATATAGCTCAGGTCTATGAACTGGTGGCAGGTTTTGAATTTGATGCACACAAGTGAGTAATCTTTGAATTGTGGAAGCTTTAAACAGTCTTAAAAATCTCTTTTTTTCCCCAGGGATGAACTGCAAATTGGTGGCATATTCATACGCATCTACAACGACATGCCCACTTATCCCATTGCCCAGCCCAAACAGTTTATAATGGATCTGTTGGAGTACTTAAAACATGCCTATCAGTTCCTGCAGCCTAACAAGAGTGTTGCCACAGCTCCTAAACCTAATGCTGCGCCCAAAATGGGCAGTGATGGTATTCTAACTCCCACTTTGGCACCCAATCATCCCCAGCTACAGCAACAGCAACGTGCGGCAGGCACCACCTTTGATGAGGTCCTGAATGCCTACAATCGTTCCAAAAGTCGCAAAAAGTTGGAAACCGATGCCCAAGCCGAGCAGCAATTGGCCCTGCAGCAGTGTAAATATGACTTTGCCAACGATAACCAATTGGAGCAGCACATTACCATGGTTTTAAAAGCTCTCATAGCAGTGATCAAAGCCAATGCCGAGGTGGAGATTCAATGTATTGGCAATTTCAATATGATCTTTGGCTTTCTGGCCCACAACATCTTTCCCAATGTAAGTGTTCCCCACTCCAAATTGACCTACTAATTGATTTACTCTCTTATAGAATTCCTCAGTTAAAGCTGTGGCCTTGGAGGTGGTGGCTTTGGTGTCACGCAACAAGGAATGTGTCTCCGAAGTGGCCGCCTGTGAAATACTGGGCAATTATTTGGTGGCCCTTAAAGATCCCGATTTACGGGCCAGTCAAATCAAAGTATTGGAGACTCTATCGGGCCTCATGAATGTCCAGGAAATGATCAAGGAGGCTCAGGCCAAGGGTGCAGCCATTTATCTTCTAGACATGTTCTGCAACTCCAGAAATCCGCAAATTCGAGAAATGTGTGCCGAAATTCTTGCCAAAATGACAGCAGATCGTTTGAGTGGTCCCAAGGTGAGGATCAGCATTTCCAAATTTCTACCCCTCCTATTTATCGACGCCATGGTGGAATCACCGGCCACATCGGTGCAGCTATTTGAGTCCATACACGAGCATCCGGAGCTAATTTGGAATGATATTACGCGCAGCAATGTGTGCGAGGCCGTGGCCGAGTACTGTGACAGGTGAGTTCCCCTATTTCATACTTCCCGTCATCTTCTTACCTTCTCCTTAACTTGTAGATTCTATCAGCTGCAGCAAAAGAATCCACGACACCTTTGGAAAGATCCAGAAATGCTCAAGGACATTGTGTCTCAGGAAATTGTGGTAGCTGGCGTCTATTTGCGTCTGTTTGTGGCCAATCCCGCCTGGACTTTGCGCAAACCCAAACAATTTCTGTCCGATCTCTTGGATTTTGTTGTAGAACAAATCAGCAAGAGCTCTACAGAGCAGGATGTTCTAGATCTGTCCACCACCGCCTTGGTGGAGCTATTACGTTCACAACCAAATCTGTCCGATGATATACCCGTCTTGGGACACATACCAAAGCTGTTCAATCTACTCTCAGTGCAGCCAAAGAACACGCTTTCAGTATTACATCAATTGTCGCTGTCGGAGGTGGGTTTATTATTTATTTGAAAGGATGTTGAATGATTAATATTTCCTTCTATTGTTTGATAGTTCTGTGTAAGTGCCATTTCGCAAACGGAATGTGTGGCCCCTCTAAAGAAATGCATGGAACACCATCGTGAGTGCATTGAAAAGTCCTGCGAGACCCTAAGCCGCCTCTTTAAGCATCAACATGTAAGTTAGACTTTTATATATTAGACATTTTATATATTTATTTCGCCTTCTTACAGGACTCCTTGATCAGTCAATCCTTGGAGGTGGGTCTCATACCCTTTTTGCTCGGTCTCTTGGACAGTCGCCTGGAATTTGTGGACAATCCGTCGGCGGTTAAAGCACAAATCGTTGCCGCTCTCAAGGGCATGACGCACAATCTCAATTATGGCGACAGGGTGACGCAAATCTTGCTCAAACATCCCGTCTGGGCTGAGTTTAAGGATCAGCGACATGACTTGTTCATAGCTGATACCAATATACGTGGCTATTTGACGGGTAATCCCAGAACTTCATTTAATTTGGAGCCCAAGTTTAACTGCTTTCATTTCAGGCATCAATCCCACGGCTGGCTATTTGACAGCAGGTCCAGCGCAAAACGTTGAGGTGCTCACCTCGCCACCGCCCATGGATCGTGATGATCCTTCGGCTCGTCCACCCATTGACTAGCGACTGGTGCCACGTGGCCAGGCTAAGAAATCCCAGCCACGTTTATGAGTTCACTTTTCTTGTATTAAACTTATCAAGCATAATCCTTCGATTACTGTAACAAAGTTTCATTTTTTATAAATTTATAAATATTGTATAAATAATTAGCTAAGGTTATATATATATATCTACACACACACAAACACGGAACACTCCCCCAACTAGAGCATGCATAAAGTGATTGATTATACATATTATGGAATAAAAGGCAGATTCATTACAAATGAAATAAATTTGAATTCAACTGAAGTTTTTCATTTGGATACGATTTGACTGAAAAGAATGTGCTACTTGGGCATAGGCTGTTGTTGGTGTAGCGACTGGTTGATCCGTACCTATTTGAGGAATTTGGTCCAAGTCGAGGCAGAATGCTGCCTTAAATGGACTTACCCATAGTTTTAAAGATGTGACAACAGTGGGATCTCTCGGGCATTTGAAAAGGTTGTGCGTCGTTTAGGAAATTGCTCTGCCACGTCAGGGTTAACTTTTCACTTAGCGGTGTTGGGTCAGTGTAGCCCTGATGGGTTTGGGAAAGGTATATAACAAAAAGAGAAGTGATATAGAAGTGGTTAAAAGAAGGAATGACAAATCGTTTCATCATATTTTACATTGGACTCTGACAGGTTACCTCCACAAGGCTGCTGCTAAGAAAGGACTCTGGGTTCCCTTTTCTCCATAATGGTCCTGCAAGGAAATAGAAATTGATTAGATTAACTGCAGGGTCTCCTTTTTACCCTGTACCCATTAAAAACTGGTAAAAGGGATAATGAAGTTGTGCAAATATATGTAACACAGAAGGTAGCACCTCCGACCCCATAAAGTGTATATATTTTTGATTAGCATCACAGCCGAGCAATTTAGCTATGTCCGCCCTCACTTTAATGTAGAGCCATCTTCATGTTCTGGGTGCATCTGTACGAACGCGTTGTCTGAGCTGCAAATTTTTACATTATTGTGAATATCGTACCCAGATCAACTTGATACACATAAATTAGTTCTCCATCTTATTCTAACACAAGCTAGTCTGGCTGATTTTTAAATTTGAGCCTAGGGACTTAATATGCATAGATTCGAAGCCAATATCATCCTTCTCTATTAATTCCTTTATAATTTTATTTAAATAAACTGTAAAAACAAATAAAAGCAATTCAAAGCTATGGAACCACATAACTTGGTACAGGATATTTTTCTGTCGGAGCACTCGACCGCAACACTCTTACTGGTTTTAAAATTGGCTTTACTAAATAAATTAAAAATCTTTGGGAGACACACTTTGGCGTTGTGTTTTGCACGTTTTCCCATACAAAGTGTGGTGGTTTTTTGGTCTCTGGTGTGTTATGATTAGACATCGGATTTTAGGTGAAAACATATTTTTACTGGGTGGATACAAACTTGTTTCATGAAAAGAAGATTAATTTAAATCCTCATTCGTTTTGCATATTTGACATAATTATATATCTTAGACCTAAAAGCATAGTTTTGAATATGCTAACCTATTTTAACCTATTTCGACCTATTTGTAGAATATGTCATATGCATTTCATATTTAGAGAGTAAATATATGCTCCCAAGCTAGGCGTCCGATCAACCCAGCGGCGCAGAGCTCAAATTTGTCGAAAGTATTACGCCTGACGAAAATGTAATGCACTACAATCGCTGCTTTTCGCTAAGAGATAGTAATCGAAACCAAACAGACTACGAACATTCTGCATTACAATTTAAAAAAAATAACTGTACTGAAGTTTATATACGGAGCATGATATATGCTGCCAGTTGGATATATGGCTATACGATATATCCATCAAAAAGTTTTTCTCACTAGAACTACATTTGGACCGATCGTTCCTATGGCAGCTATATGCTATAGTCATCCGATTTAAATAAACTTGCAAAATTGTGTGGTAGTATATAATATAGATCTTACAAAGTGGACGATAGCATTGAAAAACAAAAACGTTTTTCTTACTAAGACTTTTTTTCAGATCTTTTGTATGGCAGCTATACTATATAGTTGTCCGATTTTGATAAATCTCGGTGAAATTATGTGAAATCAAAGAAAACTTATAAATACGGGGGTTGGGAGCGATAGCATGAACACAAAAAGTTTTTCTCACTAAAACTACTTTTTCAACCGATCGTTCCTATGGCGCTATATGCTATAGTCATCCGATCCGGCCGTTCCGACAAATGTGCAGCAGTATTTATACCAAAGACTTCTGCAAATGTGAATAGCTTTAAAACTGACGGAGAGATAGCATAGAACGACGACGACCGACGCACGACATGCTATATCAACTCACTCTCTGTCGATTATATTCTTTATTTAATTTTTTCTGTTACAAACATCCATCAATTTTTGATTACTTATGGCAAAGTACGGCTTTTGTAAGGGTTGCGCCGCTGGTAGAAGTACTATAAATGCTTAAGAGTTCCGACTGAAATAAAAGAATGCCCATTTTTATTGTTCTGGTCCGTTAGGGGACTAAGTGTGAAAATTTTAGCCGATTTTACCGCGATAAAATACCATGGATGACCAATGGTGAAGAGAATAGACCAGAGCATACAAAATGTTTTATATAATTTTACTATGACGGAAATGCAAACAATTTGCAAAAAAAAATACCAAAACGGAACCAAATTAGTAAGGATGTAGAGATAATAGGTCCACTATATTCGCTTTCAACTAAGTACAGAAGTCACTACATTCTGCGGTCTGAACGAAACGACGCATACTGTACGAGAAAACGGAATTACAGTAAGATATGCAACAAAATATTTACCGTAATTGTGCTGTAAATAGTACGCAACGAACCATTTACATCTGTTACCTGTGTAAAGTAACTTCTTGAGTTCAGTATATTTTTTTGTTCTAATCATAAGTACGGAATTTCGAGGGCTATTTGAGTAGAGCATATTTTGACCAATTTTGACCTATTTTGGACCTATTTTAGCATATGCTTTTTACCTAAAATAGCATATTTCTATACCCTTGGAGAAGGTATATTAAAATTGTCGGATGTTTGTAACGCAGGAAGATCTCCGACCAAAAGTATATATATTCTTGATCAGCGTGATGAGCTGAGTTGATATAGCCATGCCCGTCTGTCTCTTTTTTTGCAATCTTTTCCGTCAGTTTTAAAGCTATCGTAACCAAACATTGCACGAAGTCTTTTGGAACAATTACGCTGCACATTTGTCAGAACCGGCCGGATCAAATCGCTTTAGCATATAGTTGCCATAGGAACGATCGGTCGAAAAACTAGTTTTAGTGAGAAAAACTTTTTTTTAAACTTTTATATAAATCGGAGGTCTTTTAGTTAGCTGAAATCAAAGCTCCCTACATTTTCAGTTTATCCAAATCGGATGAATATATTGTCCGTAGGTTCAACGTCATGGAAATGCCCATATCCCTTTACCTAAAATAAGCATATTTTTTATATGATAATTTTTTAAAAAACTTACCAATATTTTTATTAGCCCAATTCCAAAATTTCGAATTTTTAAACCAACAACAAAAAATAAACCTAAAATCCGATTTAATTAAACCAAGCTTTGTAATCTAAATCACTACTTCTGGCATTATATCTGGATTATTTAATGTGGCATATTTTATAAAACCCAGCCATAGCTACCAGGAGCCGAAGTCAGTCGTGTTTTTATGCAAACGTGAGCCGAACTTATGTTGGTGTGAATTCGTGAACGGCTGTAGTCTGGAGAGAGCTCTCTTGCTTACCAACGCAAGCACACCTTTTGTGTACTCTCCATTTGGTCGGCAGTCCATCAGCCCAGCAGGTAAGAGGGCTTCCACACCGACTCGAAAGCTCTAAATGCTGCGACTGCCTTAAAATTTACTTTTTGCCATTTTCTTTGAAATTCTGAACCTAAATAAATATGTTTTGGTAGTTGATAGTTGGCGGTTAAGCGGGAGTTTCAAATGCCACTCGCATCCATTTTCGTTCCGATTAATTTTATTGGAAATATCCACCCATAATTTAACTAAAAAATTTGTATAACATTTTATTTTCTTAACTGTCCGTCTGCGTCAGCCCGCGCTCTGTGTGTTTTTCTCTTTATAAATGGTATTTTTTCTTCTTGTTGTTGTTTTTTGTGTGTGTGTTGTATAACTAAAAATATAGATTTATGTATATTTTGCAGTTCAGCTCTGTGCCAGCCCGGCACAAGCAGGAGGAGTGTTTAACTACTGGTTGTCATTTAATATAGCCTTGATATCGTCCGCATCCAGAGTTTCGTATTTCAAGAGCGCCTCCGCCAATGCCTTGTGCTCCCTGGTATGTTTCTTTAGAATGGCCTTCGCCCGCTCATAGCTGTCGCTAAGAATTCGCTTGATCTCGTTATCCACAGCCTCCACGGTGTTGGGTCCCAGGACCTCACCACCGCCCAAACCCTTGGACGACTCAATGGTGCGCAGACCGACCTTGTCTGACATACCCCAATCTTTGACCATGTGTGTGGCTATGGAAGTGGCCTGTTTGAGATCACTGCTAGCTCCCGATGTAATCTTATCGGCTCCAAAGATAATCTCCTCGGCGGCACGTCCGCCCATCATGGTGTCCATCATGGCCAACAGTTGAGCCTTTGTGACATGATAACGCTCCTTTTCGGGTATGTAGGCGGTGTGTCCCAATGAGGGTCCGCGAGGCATAATGGTCACCTTATGCAGGGGATGTGATTCCTTGGTATAGAAGGCCACAATGGCATGACCACCCTCATGATAAGCGGTAATGGTGTTGGCCTCCTCATCGGGTAGGCGAGCCTTACGCTCCGGTCCCATAAGTACCTTGTCACGGGCAGTCTCCAAGTGTTTCATGCTGACTGTTTCGGCTCCATCAATGGCAGCCCTAAGCAAATGAAAGATTGTAATTAAAACACAGATTAAAAGGGAGTTGGGATTACCTCAGAGCCGCCTGGTTAATCATGTTTTCCAAATCTGCACCCGTAAAACCGGAAGTGCCACGTGCCAGCATATCTAGATCAATGACATCATGCAAAATCTTGGCCAAGTACAAGGACAGAATTTCCTTGCGTCCTGTAAAATCTGGAGTGGACACCATTACCTCCACATCAAAGCGTCCGGGGCGAAGCAAAGCCTGATCCAAATCATCGCGACGATTGGTGGCACCCAGAACTATGACTCCCGCATTCTGATGGAAGCCATCCATTTCGGAAAGCAGCTGATTAATGGTTTGATTTGCATACGGATGGAGAACAGAGTTGGTACGCTTGGCGCCCACCGAATCGATTTCATCTATAAAGATGACGCAAGGAGCACGAGCTTTGGCGGCCTCTAAAGAGAAAATGAAACATTTAGGTAAAAAAAAAACTTGAGAAACCCTCAACCAACTTACTGAACAAATCCCGCACGCGTCTGGCACCTTGACCCACTAGAACCTCATCGAATTCAGGTCCCGCAGCATGGAAGAAGGGAACATTGGCCTCACCGGCCACCGCACGAGCCAATAAAGTTTTTCCGGTGCCCGGAGGACCCACCAAGAGCACACCCTTGGGCAGCTTGCCACCCAAATTGGAAAACTTGTCTGGATTCTTTAAGAATTCAACGACCTCCTTTAACTCTTGTTTGGCCTCATCACAGCCCTTGACATCATCAAAGGTAACATGTATTTCCTCTGGATCTACCTCCACCTGGTTGCCCAATTGAATGCTGCTGAAGGTGAACACAATTAGAGGGGGAAGATTAAGATTTAAGCGAAAGACTTACCGAAACACCGAACCGTTTGAAGAGGTAAAGAAACTCAGGAAGATGCCAATGAAAACGACGATAACAATGAGAGTCTGGAAAATCTGTGATTAGAATTTTTATTTAAGGGGAAAAATTGGGGGTGGGAGGAAGGGGAAGTGAGGAAGACCATTCGCCCTACCTTCAGGTATTTCATTGTTTTGCCCGTTTTCGGTGAATCCTCAGCATTGGATGCTGCCAAATAGCCCTCGGCAAAGGCAATTTTTAGATTCTCCTTTAAATGGAAAGGGGATTAGTAAACGGTAGCTTAATCAGTAGAGTAGACCACCTACCGCATTCTGTGTATTTCCCTGCTCATCCGTTTTGGATAATAATTTCTTTAACTTCTCCGCCTGCAGCTGTGTCTCACCATCCGGTCGATGTGGTGTATTACCCAAAGCAGACTTTAACCTGGTGGTCATTGTGGGATTTCGTTTCTGCTCCGCCTCTATGGAACGATCTGTTTTAAAGCCACGCAATTGTTTTCTAACAAACCACAAAAGTTAAGCAAAGTTTATAAGGATTATAGGGACAACTTACAATTGCTGTTGAGACATAAGAGGACTAAGCAGTCTCTGCTTTAAAGTGGGAAACAGTTTGCTGCAAGTAAATATGGTTTAAAACAATACTGATGACCTCTCCTTTATCAAAAACTTACACATAGGCGGCGGCTTGGGGCAGACCATTTAGTGAGACTTCAAACTGATAATTTTGTAGCTGACCTTTGACGGTGGCGGTGGCGGGCTCTTCGAGTGTGACCACCTGTACTTGTCGCAGGGCGGGCATTATGCTGGTTACCTTGGCAAATGCCTCATTAACCAATTCCTTGTCTAGTATACCATTCAGCCGGGCGGCCTTCTCCACCATGCTTTGTAGACTGGCGCCCGAGCGATTGATTAGATTCTTAAAGTCCAAAACAAGATCATGTCGCTTAACGCTGGAGGAAGCTTGGTGCAGCTTGGTTCGCTTGACCGTGTAATAATGTGGCTTTCGGCTAAAATTGCCCAGATACAGGTAGGGCTGCATATATGGGGGGAAATGAAGTGGTTGGCGTTTGGGTTAATAATGCGGCGAACAGACTCACCACAGAGTGTGTGTTTGCAGAGAACATGTCCAAAATATACAAAACTTTTAATTAATTACAACAACAGACTTGGGTTTTGGGGGGGACCCAGCAGACGACTCTACTTCTGACAGTGAAAATCTTGTCATAATCTTTAATGCTATGTTGCATCCCTGGTAATTAGTGTCCGTCCCTGCTGCTTTAATGCTGGCTATACGCTGCATGTGTGGGGTACATAAAATTTAGAAACGATTTATTTTTTTTAGTTTGTTTTTCTGGGTGAAGTTTCAATTTAATTATTTTTAGTTTGTGTGAGAATTTGATTTTTAAATGAGAGCAGTGTTGCCAACTTTTATTGAGCAAAAAAAGCTGTTTTTAGTGAAAAGAGAGTCGAAAAAAAGCTGAAATTTTGATCAAAAAAACTGAAAAAAGCCGATGTTTTCAGTCTTCGTTTTTAAAATTTTGGATAAAAAGTTCGTCGTTTCATCAATTCCCTGGTGATTTAGATCCTTTTCATAGGCGTTCAATGTCCCAAATGAGTTGATAATCAAGGCAGCATTTGTTTAATCGACGCAACCCGAATCTGTAAATAAAATACATTTCGATATTGTGTCCCAAAGTGTGGACACAATGTGGCCACGCTGCACAGAAAAATAGTTGATGGCGATTCCTACAAGAAAACATATGAACAATGTACATTGTACATTCAAAAATGTTAATCAAATAAAACATAAAAAATAACGTATCATTTACATTAACTATAGCGCACAATGGACCAACACAATCCCCAACAACAAATAATAATACATTAACTTAACTAATAAAATATTATTAAATTACGAACTTAACAAGAAGTTTGTCGACACATATATCAATGGACTCTTTATTTAAAAGGCTATACTTTGCATCACCTATGTCGAAACGAAGCTCTTAAAAAAAGTTTGGCGCCAAAACATTTTTTATAATGTTTGAGCATTTTGTTCTGTGTAGCCTCACCGAAATCCCAGACTCGTTTCTAAATTTTTGCGCGCACAAACTGTTTAAGTGGTCGATCAAATAAACAGAGCGCCGCCTTCTGCTCCGACCTTTTTTGTTGTCACTGCACAAATGGTTATTCTGTTTTTCTGCTGAATGCCTCCTTCAGCATTTTGATGTTTTTTGGTTCCGGCATGGGCACGCAGATCACTAAATTTTTGCAGTTATACTGCATTTGCAATGAGAGCAATACACTCCGGTAGCATCGCTAACATCCTTTCGCAGCAATGTTTTGAATTCCATGCTGTTGGCTAATTTGTACCGGTACTTTTGCTTATAATCTTTAGGCACTGCAACTTAAGATTATAACACAGAGATGAGACGAGTAATTTAAAATTGTACGTTAAAAAAAGCGGAAAAAAGCAAAATATTTTTTAAAACAGACAGAATTCCCGCAGCCCGCTGTTTACGATTTTTTCCCGCAATTGGACTTTGAAAAAAGCCAGATTTGACGGGAAAAAAGCCGATTTGGCAACACTGAATGAGAGACCAACGCACGCAGCATTGTGCTCAATTTTAGCTTGAAATTAGCCAAACACACACTTACAGGGCTGCACAAACAGGGACAAGCCGTCTAGAAATTGTGAAATTTTTGTTTTATAAATTAAATTCTTATAATGGACTCACCGCTTAATCTTAATGAGGGACCTCCACCAGGGTCAGGCAATCCGCATCCTTTGGCTGATTACCAATTCTCCACGGAGGTAACGTTTTCTGAGTTGAAATAACATGAATAACATTTCCATTTATCTCTGGGCAGGAAGTCAAGGCGTTACGTGAATGCAATGCCGAATCCTTCTTCCAGCGTTCGCTGCCCTTTGGCACTGGCCTGGGACTACTGGCCTACTTTGGTGTAAAGAATGGCTACCTGCAGGGTAATGGCAAATACGGAGCTGTACCCAAGGTGGTAATGGGCGTCATTTTGGGCTACTTTGTGGGCAAATTCAGTTACCAGCAAAAGTGTGCGGAGAAAATAATGCGTTTGCCCAACTCACGACTGGGTGAGATTTTAAGGCAGCGACGTCAGGGCGGCGGGGTCATTAGCTCTATAACTCCCGATGAGAATCTGGGCAGAGCTTTTACTCTATCCCCCTTTACGCCCAGCTCGGCAGATGTGTACAGTGATGAGGCCTATCAGCCTGTACGTAGCACTTCCCTCAATCTGGACACAGAGTCCAATCCCCATTTGTCTGGCCTGGATGACATTTACAGACCCAATTTGGATTGTAAGTTGAATGAGAAAATTTGTGGTTTAAATCTTCTATCATTTGTTTCCTTATTGACCAGCCTCTAGCTCCTTAATGGACACGGAATTGCCTTTGGAAGCAGCCAAACCAGGTCAATCCTATGAAGATTTGCGACGTAAAAATCGTGAGGAATACTCTAAGCGTCAACAGAGTCCTTACACACGACCCTATGAAATGCCTGCTCCAGTGCCACAGCGTCCAAAAGCAGCTTCAGTTGCCCCCGAGGCAGGACAGCGCAACAAATATGGCGACTCCTGGACCGATTAGTCTAAAAAAAAAACAATTGTTGTTGCTTATAAAGTTGGAAATTTATTTACAAAATGGTTGTATCACTTTCTGGCCATTTCGTAGTTGGTTTTAAACCAATCCACCGACTCCTGAATGGCCTGGCCAAAGTCTGTAAAGGCATAATCCGGTAGCAGGCGGCGCAGTTTGGCATTGGAGGCGGTTTTCTTGTACTGACCATCTGCCTTGGAGGTGTCACACACCAGTTGACCCTGGAAAAAGATTGAAGCTTTGTTAATCTCTAGAATAAAACCTCCTTCACCCATGCTTACCTTAAAATCAAAAGCCTTGGCTATGGCCTGGGCCACCTCATAAATGGTTACCTCTTGCTCTTCATCTACACTCAAAATCAAAGGCTCCACTTTGTCATAGTTCCTTAGAACCCAAATCATTAGCTCTGCCAAATCCCTTGAGTAAATAAACTGACGCAAAGGCTTGCCACTGCCATAGACCGTAAATATCTTCTCACTCTCCGGCTTCTCTGGCTCATCCTCTGTCATCAGCTTGTGCAGGCGTTGGATCATGCCCGGTATCACATGGCTCACCTCGGGCTTGTAGTTGTCATGCGGTCCAAATATATTGCAAGGAATCACCGAAGTAAACACTCGTCCATACTTATCAAAATAGGCCTTATTTTGTACATCTATCAAACGCTTGGCATAAGAGTAACCATAATTGGAGTTATGCGGCGGCCCATTGTGCACCATAGTTTCGTCTATGGGGTAAGTGGTTTTATCCGGAAATATGCAAGTGGACAGACAGGACACCACTTTGCTGCAGTTGTGTTCGTGAGCTGTTTGCAACACATGATCATTAATCAAGAGATTGTGGCGCTGCAAAATCATCATTTGGTTAGTTCACTGAGAAGTTGTTTTCTGCTTAAAAACTCACCAAGAAATCCAAATTATTGTTCATATTATGGAACAATCCTCCCACCATGGCCGCCAAGTGTATCACATGTGTGGGTTGCACCTTCTGGAAGAGTGCCTGCGTGGCTGCCAAATCTCTGTTTGTTTATTTAATCACTCTGCTCCGTTTCAATTTGCATTTACTCACTTTAAATCGGCATCTTTGGAGCCGGCAAAATACCATTGCTCGTCCAGGGGCTTCTCTTGTTTAATAATATCCGCCAGAGATTGACCCACCAGTCCAGTTCCTCCTGTTACCAATACTTTTTTCATGGTTTCTTAATCTCCCGTGGAGTTTTCCTAACTTGCAGCCGGGGCAGGGCTGGCGAAAATGCAGTTTGATCAGCTGTCAGATGAACAGTGTTGGGCATTTTGGCTATTTTCTAGTCAACTAAGAGCTTGCCATATTCACATTGTAGCATGATGAAATTGCAAAAAAAACTTTACTTTTATTATCATATACAAATTTTATGACAGTGGTACCTTCTAGTAGGCGTTTAACTATTTAAAGAGTCATTAAATGAAGTTGATTAGTTCAAACGGTTTTTTATTTTGGGTCTTCGGTATGATAAAATAGTGGGGTTTGATTTCGATTTGATTTCGCGAAATAGCTGTTCACAGCTGTTCCAAACAAAGGTGCAGAGTGCCCAGAACAATAAGGAAAGCAAGGACATATGAATTGATTTCGTCAATTTGATTTCATTTTAGTGTGACCGTTCTCTTTAAAAAAGAAAAAAGTAAGTAAGTTTTTAAATTCTTCCACAATTTAATGTTGCCTCTTCCTCTTTGGATTTGCCAAACTGCATAAGTCACTTCCCGTGACCATAAAAATCGAGGAAGTTAAAGTCGGCTGTAACCGACTTCGATATACCCGTTACTCGAAAAAAATGTTAAGCAGCCTTCCTGAGGGTGAACATTATGCAACATTTTTTAATTTCGCTATTTATTTTCCGCTAATATAAATTTAAGTTTCAAATTTGAACTCGATATCTTAAAAAATGTATCATCATTTTATTGTGGGGGCGGGGTGGCGTGGCAAAATTTGAAACAAACTTGATCTGCGTGCAGACAATAGGAGTCTACATGTCAATTTGGTGGCTACAGCTCTTCTAGTCTCTGATATCAGGTGTTCATACAGACAAGGGACGAGGACGGACACACAAGGCTATATCAACTCGTGTTAACGTTCATAATATGTGGAAACTTCCTTTGCCTGTTACATACATTTGCACGACTTAGTATACCCTTTTTACTCATCGAGTAACGGGTATAAATACATTATTTATTAAATTCACCTTAGTAAAGTTGCAAACTTCTTAAAACTACAGATTCTGCCCACATACTAATTGAGTTATGAATACTGAGAATAAAATGATTCTAAATAAAATGATTTTTCTTTATTGAAAATATTGGATGCATGTTTAATTGTCCGCATAATTAGTTGTAAATACTTTAATATTAAAGAGGCATTAATTACTCATTCATTTTATTAATATATTAAATAAGAATTAAAAAATTTTTACTTAGCAAAATACTTTCTAATTAAATATCCCAATCAACTCGCACTGTCGTTCACCTCTTCAAAAAGGCGTCTTATTTGTGTTTGTTAGGCGGGGAGGGCCCATTAATATATATTTTTCTTTTTTTTTATATTTTATTTAAAAAATATTCCAACAAGCTTAACAAATAAATATTTCATAGTCTTGATGAAAGTACAGACATTAAAAATTTGTCAACTAATTTTTTTTTTTTTTTCTTTTCCTCGTTGACTTTTTACTCTTTTTCTTTTTTTTTTATTTTTTTCCTGTATCCGTTTAAGAAAATGGAATTTTGTTTATTTACGCATTACAAACACCAGAAGCTCTTTTTCGAGTGGAAAATGGTAAAACGTAAGAATACATGCAATAAAAGAATAAATAAGATAAGGGCGGGCTTATCTTTAACTCATAGAAAATTTAAAGATTTCTTGAGGAGTTTAATGCCTGATTATAAAGCTCTTTTGTATACGGAGTAAGTGGCTAGCCGGAATGTAGACCGTTTATTTCCTCCGTTTTCTCAAGCCCACGTTAAGGAACGAACAATTTGTTTAGATCTGGAAAGTCCGTTTTTTGTTAGATAACGTTTAATACTGCTTACGAATAAATTTTTCCCTCAGGGTAAAAATAAACAAATTTTGATTTAGTCAATTCGTATATTTATTAAAGAAAACTCTTATATTAATTAGTCAATTAATATATTATTTAGAAAAACACTTATATTTTATTTAGATAAATAGTTTCGAAAAAAATAATTTTTATTATATTGAAGGCCCTTTCTTAATAACATTGAAAATAATTTATAGATTTAAGTTCATTAAAATGTTTTAGATTTAAATATTTTCCATTAACTTGTGAAATAATTTTTTAGAACATTACTTCGAAGAACTCATTACTTTGGGGATGAAACCACTGATCGAAAACTTTTGGTTCCACTAGTAATACGAAATACCCGAGCCTTAAAAATAAATTATAAGCTACCATGTGAACTACAATAAGTAGTTTCACAAAACATTTTTAATAAACTAAGAAGCTCTTAACCGATACATTTGGCGTGCCTTTTGAGAATTAAGGAATTTAGACGGAGAAATAATTAGATAATCTTTTGAAATGGATAGTTTTTTTTTTTTTTTTTTTTTTTTTTTCTTTTTTTTTTTATTTTTATTTCAGTACTTTTTTTTTTAATTTGTTATTTAGTATTTTTTTACGCTTGGAATTATTTTTTTATTTGCAACCACCCGAAGCCAACTTTTTTCTCACACAAATGCAAACAATTGTATTGTGGGCAAAATAAACCCAGCCTTTAAATTCCCGTCGGCAAAACAAAAAACCTGTCGGGTCAAGTGTCAACTGCATACTAAAATTTTCAGACCCAAGCTGAGAGTGCTCTTAGAGAACGCCGCACCTTCTTTGTTACTTCATGCGGCCAGATCATGATACAACTATAACAGGAAGTACAGACAGATTTTGTTAACATCGATAGCCCTAGCCCCTGTATCACGAGCAGACCAACCAATTCACAACGAATGCTACCCTAAGTCATGCTTCAATGTTTGTTAGAGAGAGACACAATTAAATTTTCGCGCTCTCTTCTTGGAGAATCCTGCTTTGAATCAGTACCGGCCAATTGAAAGGGGGGAAAAATGTGCTTGTTGGTGAACAATTCAGTGCTCACTGATTCGCTCAATCAAGAGTTCGGCCCGCGTTTGCATAACAACAACTTATGCAGCAGTACTGGCTCGACATTTTCATAAACTATTAATAAAATAGAAATCCCGTCGGCAAAACAAAAAAAGACAGCAACACACTGAAACTGAAGAGTACCGAAAAGATAGCATACTCAGAGAGCGCCATACCTTTCATATACCTTGTTTATAAACACAATAAATATCATGATAAATGCCCTTTAAAGTATACAAACTTTATTTATTGTTCAACGAGATAGTTGAAAGTCGTTAACTGCAGCTTCTATACATTATCCACACTTTACCTTTACTCGGATTGTCGGAGCCGCTAAAGGGACACAAAACAGCAAGTATTGCGTCAAATATAAAAAATTTTTTTCCTAAAAATAATAATTTTTTAAATTAGCATACCTTGAAGGGCATTTATCATGATTTCGGGGTGTCCGAAATCTCTAAGATTTTGGCCTCGGTTGTTTTACCACACCCGAAAATCCGTCGGTGTCCCAGAGAAAAGATTTCGTTTTCTTATGATAATCGAGTTGGGAGGTTTGTGTCCATGCTAATGGGACATTTCTATAACAGGGTTGCCCTTTCTCGCATAAAAAATTTCCCATCTTCTAGTTATGAGCAAATTTAATGTTTAATATTTTTGATGCGTTAGTTTTATGATGCATTTTTAAATTATGAGTCGAAATTAAGTCATACTCTCCAAAAATAAGATGCAAAATTTAAAAAAATTTTTGCGCCAATCATAAAATATATCTTGACAACTCTAAGCCCTTGTTGGTGCCAATGTTGGCACACAGATGGCGCCTCCATAAATTGAGGGCGCTGTGGTTGGCAGGTTTTAATTGTTACGCAGCATTAGGAGAGATTTTATTGAAACACAAATTTTAATATTAAAAACAAATAAAATATTTAAATAATTTGATGCAACCTATACAGAAAAATAATGTTGTTCACATTTCCAAAACTATTTTTGCATTTCGAAATTGTTTGGTTGGTGAATTTAGTAAATCTCCCGACAAAACACAGAGATTTTAAACCAACCGAAAGAGATTTCTGTGACACCGAGAATTGGTTTTGGGTTGGAATTTGGTTTGAAGAGATTTCTGTGACACCGCTGATTTTGTTTTACCTTTATAAACTAGCGGTAATAAGTTTATCATAAACCAGATTATTACTTTGAGTCATCGAACGAAGGCCAGCTGGGCAGTGCTCTACCTTGTAGTGTTGGGTATTTTATGAGTGAGTGAACAAAATTGAGTTGTTCACTAAACTGATCAAGAGAACATGTTCTTCTTTAGATCAGTGAGAGTGGTTCAGTTTCGCTTGCTTTGTGAGTTATTCAGTCTGGTAGTATTATATCAGTGGTCTAAACTACAACTTAGTGCAATTTGCAAGGAATCAAACCATCAATATTACTAAAGTTTAATTTATAGCAAAAACCCGGTTTGAATGCTACTCTGTACACAAACTATTGGTTACTGTGTTAGAAGCGGGGAGGAAATCTCTCTCACTAGCATTAGAAAAGCCAAGATTGGGGAACACACGCAGTCACAAAGGTACTGGCAGCCTGTTCTTATGTGTGCCGGATTTTGCTGTCAAGTCGTTTAGGAATTCCCAAACGAATTTGGCAGCTCCGGCATGGAGTAAGAGTCGTTGGGGCCAGTACATGTAGGCAAAGGTCACTGATGATTTGGTAGAGATACCAATGAAACAGCTGTATGACCAACTAGCCTCCTTTGTGGTGTGTTGTGTTCCTGCTTTTTCAAGTTATGTGCAAACATAACGAGACCTAGAGCCAGCGTATTGATGGTTTGATTTTCATAAAGGTCGTTAACGCACACACATTTGCAAGAAAAGGGCGGTATCCACGGCCGCTCGCGAGGAAAAAATCTCTCGTGAAAAGTTGGGATGAACTCCGCGACAGATACTTTACAGAGTGCCTCATTTTCCTCTCTCGTGAAAATGTTCTTTGAAATTGTTTGGGAAAATTACAGGCCTGCTAAGCCACTGCTATTAGCACGATAACACAATATTTCCATCGATAAACGATTCAAAGTAACCTTGCGCTGCTTTGGCGCTGAAAAAAAAACAGTTCGTAAACAAATCAAAATAATTTAATGAAATTTAAATAAAGATATATCAATATGGTTACACGGTGAGTAACAGAATTACATATACGCCTGTAAGAAGGTGCATAATTATGCATATTTTCTATATTGATTTCTTATTAATTAATATCACTATAGAAGCGAACTTTTATTGCTGCAACTTAATGTGGCAAATCTGGCCGCCACCTTTGTGGAGTGGCAGGAAGAGGAGCAACAGAGGGAAAAGGGGAAGCACAGATACTGGGTTAACCCATATCTGCGCGAGAGAAGTGAAAAGGGGCGCTATTTCAAAGATGTGAGTAGTAATGTCTAGAAGTTTGAATGCATAATTTCAAAATCCTGATGTCTTTCACGAGAGCTTCCTTATGAGCTAAACATGCTTCGGAAAGTTTTTTTCAAATATCAGATTTCCAAGAGCATGTCTCGCCCGGATTGCATACCACCCTCAATTGAAATTGGCAGTAGTTTTGGAGCAACGATTGGCGCTGTTGAGATAACTTGGGTTCGTTGACTTAGTTCTACCTTGTGAAACTAGGTATTTGGCGTCCGGAGAACTACAACGTCATGTGCTCCTCGTCATATCGGATCAGCAAGTAGGATGGGCGTCCTTATTGACAAATTATGGAGTGCCATTTGCGCGGAGCTGAGGATGAGATAGCTCCATGGAGTAGAGGTGTAGGTCATGCTAGTAAGGAGTTCAAGGAGGTTTGGAATTTTCAGAACTTCATTAGAGCAATTGATGGCGAAATATGTAATTGTAAATCCTACTCAGAAGTTGAAATGCAATAAAAAGAAAACGGAAACTAATCAGACCAAACCCAGAAAGGGTTTTCATTCTCGAAGCGATCAACTTTTTTGTATTTTAAAAAAGGTGTCACAATGTAAGTACTTGTCCCAAGCTATAGTAATCACTCATCTGTAATAGTTTAAAAGATTCTTTCAAATTTTATTGAGATCTTTTAATGTCACCAAACATTTAATTCAACAGTCCTTTGCAGCGAATTTAGGAAACTCAAACTTGCCAAATTGCTGTATGGTCTCTCGTAGCTGTTCCAAACCCAAAGAATTTACTTCATAGGCTTCCAATTGTTGCATTTGATTAAACCAATGCTGCAGACGCGGCCATTCCCACAGCGGAAACATGAGATTCACTGTGCTCAGTGTGGTCACAATGGATATGTCGGCGAGAGTGAGCTACAATCGGTATCAAGTTTGATTTAATATGTAAATGTTTAATGCGGTTACCTGGTCGCCAGCCATATACTCTTGCCCCTCCAGATAGTGTTCCATGACGTCAAAGGCCTCGCTGAGTTTGCGTTTGTGATGAGCTACATCCACATTAGCGAATTCCTTGCGTACAATCTCCGACTGTGCAGGTAGAGTAGTAAAGAGTAAAAGGGAAAGACGGAGGGAATTAAGCTGACCTACCATAAAATCACTGTCCCGACGAAACAGAAACGAGCACTCGAAGAATAAACAATTAAGCACCTTCAGGCGTAAACCGTTTTCCTTGGGCCAGAGACTTTTGCCGCTCGTTTGCTCATACTGCTCCGTCAGATAAATAAGTATAACATGACTATCGGTAAGCACCAGTTCACGTGCCTTATCCACCAGAGTGGGGACACTATGCTGCGGATTCAACTGAAAAGAGTCAAGAATTAAGTATTCCCCCAACTCTTTTTATATGCTTTGCCTACCGCTAAGAAATCTTTCTCGAATTGTGCACCCTTGAAAAGATCTACATAATGCAAATCAACTTCGATTTTGAGCATTTTGATAAGCATCAGACAACTCCGCACAGGCGGACTTCGTGGATCGTAATACAGAATGGGTGGCGACATGTTTGCAAACAGACTCGCCCAAAGCCGAGAGGTAACTAAATCACAGCAATTCTTAAATCTTAAATTTGGCGGCCTCTCAGAAGTGGTCACACTAATCGACTCAAAAGTGGTCACACTAATCTCAAAAATAGTCGAATGTGGTCTTCCTAAACTCATAATTAATCGAATATGAAATCGAAACGAAAATGGGAGAGAAAAATAGAGACACGGCCGTAAGCGTAGTTCGACATCACATTGTCGTTCGTTATTGTTTATTGAAGTAAAATGAAAACGCAATACAAAAAATCCAAATTAAAGTGAAACTAACGACAAACCTCAAAGGTGCAAGAGCTAATTAAACAACCAATTCGAAGTGTCCAAACATTAAACTAACGCAATTAAAAATTCTCGAGCTACGTGAAAAAGAGAGCCATAAAAATCGATTTCAAAGAAGTCACAAAAAACGGAACGAAACGAAACGTCGGGCGTCGTTGGAGCCTTACACATTTTTTTTTTTTGCCAATTTAGAGGGGGCCTCGAAAATACAGTTAGCGCGAGCGTGTGAGTGAGAGAGAGACAGGTAGCCAGAGAGGGGTGGAGGTCAACCCAACCTGTGCTTGTGCTTGTGTGTGTGTGTGTGTGTGGATTAATTAACGTGTGTGTATAATATTAATAATAATATTTACTTGCAAATCGCACAGGACAACTGATTAAATGTAATTAACTTATTCTAGGCAAATGCGTATAAATATTTAAGTGCGTGTGTGTGTTTGTTTAAGAGAGAGAGCAAATAACGGTACACACAAACAACAACACTGCAAGAATGAACTGGAATTGGACTGAGCGTTTGTTGTTGTTGTTGTTATAGTCTGTGCTAATTGAAAGGCTCACACAATTAATTTGGTTGAGTCAGCTCTTACTCTCCCTCGCACCTGCTTAGTGAGGATTGCGTGCCAAGGCAATTCCCGCAAGGATACCACTACTACTTCAACTATTCCCCCAAAAAATTTATGAATCACCACCTCACCCACACAGCTGCCCACATTTATTGAGCAAAAAAACAAGAAGGCCTACGCCATGTCCAGCGATAAGATCAAAGTTGCTGTCAGGGTGCGACCCTTTAATCGGCGCGGTAAGTACCTCTCATCTGCATCTATCTCCGCTTAAAATTGCGCGTTTTCCTTTTGAAAAGGTTTCACCTTCGCCTCGTTTCTCATTTACTGCTTGCATCAGCTAAATTACCTGACTTGACACAAACGATTTTCCATTTCCAGCTAATTTTTTTTTTTTTTTTGGATTTTTTGCCAGGCAAAGTTTCCAATGTCAACAGACAGAGACTGTCCGTTTGAGTGATCTTTCATTCGTTTAGCTTATGTCATGACTCAGCTGAGTGCGGCGGAATGAAGCGGAAATGAAGGAAGAGGCAGACAGGCAGCATTTAACCCCATCAAACATTCATACATACACATGTTTACCCCTGTGATAAGCTTTTTGCTGAAATAGAAAATGTTATCATTTGCCTTTTTTTTGATAAGCCCACAGTTTGTGTTACACATCACACAAATGAAATGTTAGTCAATCTTACGCATCGTATTTGGGCCATGTCCGAAAGTGCCTGCGACCTCTTCAAGTTATATTAATCAGCCAAGCGTAAACTACAAACACAACAACACCAACAAATGCCGCACTCAAAGCTCGAAATGAAGTCACTTGTGTCCAACAAACAAAAAAAAAAAAAAAAAGCTTAACCTGTTTTCCCTCCTCTCTTGATGTGGCTGCCCGTCTGCTGTCTGTCCATGATAATTTCAACATTTGGACATTGCCAAAGAGAGAGTCAAGTCGAGACATAAAGGTTAAGTCAACTGACCAGAACTGCTACAAATGATGAGACCATCAAATCATTCTTCGGCACGCCTTCATTAGGTGGTCCTATTTATGTATAGCCAGGAGAAAAACCTAGTCCTTAGTGGCTTTCACATTTCCGTCATGTTGTTGTTGTTTTTTTGCAACACGAACCGGAACGGAAGTAACTGAGGCCAACCAGGCGCAGGATACACACAGCCTTAAAAATAACATGTGCTGATGTGTCTGCCTTTGCCTGTTGTTTGGTTGTTTGGCTTTGTATTTGTTGCCATTTCCAGCAAAGTATGCGAAGGACATGAGACACAAAGACTGAAATATTTCAACAATTTATTAGCTGACACAAATAGCTGAAAGGGCCTGGAAATTGTTGGGTTCGGTGACTAAGACACGAAGTTGGTAACGCGTTTTGTAAATAGAACTCTGATGAATCAATAATTGTAATTTGGAAGCTATCGATGACAGGAGGAAAGACATGTTTAAAGACGGAAGTTTAGGGGCCTGCCCTGCCTTATTTGTTTTCTTAATGGAAATTCAAAACCGGTGTCCTTTCGAAAATGACCAACCGAAAGTCACAAATACATAAAATCGGTTTGTCTTGTTTTAGGTAGCTTTCATTTTCTCGTCTTTGTTGTACTTCGTCTCAGCTTGCTTTCTCTTGCATCTTTTATTTCCATTTAGTGACTATTTTTTATTCTTATTTCCATTTTGGTTCCTTTTGGCTTTGACTTTACAGTCTCAAAGGCCAAGCTGAGCTTCTTGTCAATCCAAATCTTTGGTAAATCTTTTTAAAAAATACTTTTTTATTTGAAGTTCCGAGGCGGAATCAAACCCACAACCTCCGCTGCACCACAAACGAAAAATATTCTATTAATGCGAACTTTATTTTGTGTTTACTGTTTTATCAAGTAAGAATGAATGCACATATCATGTCCGGTTGTGGTTGCGGAATTTTAGAGGAAATCAGTATTAAATCTGAATATAAATGATGAGGCAAAATTGAGGAAGTTTTAATTGTATTCCATCAATAAATTTAGGAAATTATCTCGCCTACTGATAAAACTACATCATGGAAATCCCAAATAATTCAAACCAAAAAGCCGATGACAGTTCAATACATATAACCTGTGTCACATAATAGAAGATACCATAAAAGTAATTTGCTAACTACAGCACGAACAATTGCCAGACGCTCATTGCATTCCTCAGAGAACAAAGAACAATATTTGCACTTGCATTCTATGCCTAAAAGATGTAATTAACTTCTGAGTACAATTTGTACCATATTTTTGATTCTTCAATAACATGAGAATTGTTAATCCAAACGAACTATTATTAAAAAGAAGTAAAGGAAGAACACTTTGTCCTTGTTATAGTAAAAGATCAGCTGAATAAATTAAAAAGATCTATTGATTTGTCAATTAACTATAAAGAACAGGGGCCCATATAGCCTGTGTCCTATAGAAACAATTGTTTTCTTGATCACCGAGACACTGCAATAACCATATTTTTGTCTTTTTTTTTTTTTAATTTTTTTTATTATATTTTTTTTTGCAAACCGCTCGAAAAAGTAAGTTCAGTGGTTTTGGTTCACACAGTTGTCGAACCGCTGGTTCGGTTCATTGAATGGTTTTTTGGGCTTACTGAACCGCGGTTTCGGTTCGGTTTGCGCTGTATTCATTTAACAAACTAAAGAAATATGTTTTTAACATATAGGAGTTTTTTTGTTATTATATAATAAAAATTTCATTTTTAATAAACTCTATATTTAAAAATATATTTTTCCCTTATTTAAACCCCATCAAACGCTTCGATGCATTTAACAGTCGATATTTTACTTACTTATTGATGGAATTTAGTCCCTACAATTGAGTTGTTTAGAAAGCATATCCAACTCGTCTTTACTTATCGAGTTTAAAGAATTATCCGTTTTGCTTTCATTAACCTTTTGGATCTTGTTACATACTAACATTAAATAAGATTTAGCTACCTTTTTTGCTTCTTCTGATAGCAGGTTTGATTCCTGGTAGCGGTAGTACAATCAAGATTTAGCTTATTCCAATTTTGGGTCCTTAGGAACTTTTAAAATTTTGGTGTTTTTTGCTTTAACGGAGAAGGAATCATTTCCAACCCCATAAATTATATATATTCTTGATCAGCATTGACAGCCGAGTGAACATAGCCATGTCATTTTATTTTTTTTCTTGTCAATTATTTTATTGGTCCGAAATATATCTTAAACATATTTTTCGTGACCAGTTGGGCTTTCGACCAAATAATGTGCTGCGATTTGGTTTAGTATGGTAAATCGGTTGGTAACTCAATAGTCAATACCTAGTTGATAGAACCGAACCGAACCATTTTTTTTGTTTTGTGGTCAGCATTTTTTAAAACACTACGGTCCGGTTCACGGGAAAAAGCGGTTCGGTTCAAAACCGGTTCGGTTCAAGAACCGGCTTGCATCCCTGATTATTTATAGAATTTTCTACAAATCACCTAAGATTTTCGTAAAAACGATTCTGTTTCGATGTAAAGTAGGACTTTTATATAGGAAGGGACAAGAATAAGGCCCACCGCACACAGACAGCGCAGCGGAGAGCAGCATATCAGCTTTGGAAAATCAAACTCGCAGAGCACACCAACAGCTTAGCTAAGTTCCGCTTGCTCTGCTCAGCTCCGCGTTCTGTGTGCGAGGGGCCTAAGGTCGGCTACTAGCTCATAAGAAGATCATTAAATCAATTTGACTTTGAGCAGTCGTTTTTAATTCGCTCAACTTTTGGTCATCTTGGTCTTATTTTTGTCAGCCTTATTTTAATTTTGGAGTCTTTAGCAAAACTTATTATCCATAATCCATAGTTTGTCATTTCTGTCTGTCTTAAATAGACTTTTATACTGTCATCCTTAAGTGCTAGCCAAGTTTACAGATCGTTTAACAAAAATGCCAAAAGTTTTCAAACAAAAATGTCGTAAAGTCTGGCTGCAGTTTAAGGCTTGACTTCGGAAGTATGAATCTGATACCTCTTAAGTTTACTACAGTTATTAAAAATGCATAATATGACAATGAAAAAATATTTTTAAAATTCTATTGAAAATGCCACAAACTAACAAGTATTTTCAAATTAATGACACTGACTCGTCCGGTTTGCAAAAACATATTTTGATGGCTATAAATTTGCTACAAAAAATGGATTATTCCATCAGATACTAATAATAATATAATACAAGTAGACGATTTATGAGATTATTTTTTTATATTATTTAAAGATATGAGTTTGAGAATCAAATTTAAATGCTTCAGAAAGATAGTGAATTGGAGAAATCTATTAGAGGATGCTGTACAAAATAAAAATTTTTAGTTTATCTTATAAAGTAACTGAAGCTGAAGTACTGATATGCTTTGATTTTCATAAAATTGAATGGATTTCAGGTTACCTGAAAATCTCATCATGCTCAACAAATTTACATATTTTTTTCACTACATTTTATGACCAAAAAAAACAAAGCATTTCCATTTTCGAAGAGTTTGATATTGGGAAAATAGAGGGTCGATATAATTATATACATTTAGTGAAATAGGAAAACAACGAAGAAAGTTTTGGTGCGAATCGCTTTCAATGACTCTGGAGGTAATCAAAGATTTTTTGAATTAGCTTTGTTTGCGATTCAGATGTTGTTCTGGCCATGACACAACGCTGAAATTGAGCATTTCTTCCGTCGAGTTAATATTGTAATATTTTATTGCACTTTTTTGTTTTTTTTTTCCTTTTCCGTCCATCCAAAAGCAGTTTTTTTTTCTCGAAAAAAGTTGGCAACACTGATTCTTGTATAAGCTTTAGTATACACCTCAACAAAGCAACAGCCAAAACAAAAAACTCCATAAAAAAAAACTCACAAAAGAAAGGCCTTTGGCTTCAAAAGTTTTGTGAGTCATTTTTTATGAAATTTGTCTTTAGTTGCTTTGTTAAGGTGTATACTAAGAAATAATGCAACAATCGGGGGTGTTCTGGAAACCTCTCTGGGTTTTCATATAAGCAACGGCAAATCAATCTAAACTTCGATAAATTTATATGTAAAGTGACAAGAAAAAACGGTTTTCATCGATCTGTAACTGACTCCACATATAATATCAAACAGTTTAAATCAAAATGCAAGCGTTTATACGAAAATTTCTAGAGATTTCTGGGATATGCCCGAATATGTGAAATACTTGACGGTTTTAACCTAATCCAGTTGAAGAAGCTATTTTCGTACGTGAGTTTTTTTCTATTCGAATAAGTCGTTAGGTAAAAACCGCCTACCTAGTACACCAAACCGGAAGGTTAACACAGAACCCGTCTGTACCATGCCAGGAATCTGAGCGATCTAAGCATCTACAGTGCCAATATCGCTTGCGAAACCTATACGCGCAAGCTATGAATTGCGCGCCCTGATTTACGCCATTTCGTGAGGGTCTTGGCGTTATTGGTGTACTAGTCGAAAGACTTCTGGTTGGGCCCCAACGGGTCACTGCCTCATCGGCAGGCATGCAGCACGCTTGGGCGTCGCTCACAACGATTTCGATAGAAGCTGCAAGTGTGAGAATAGAAGGAGACTACTACATCTTCTTTGCCATTGCATAGCTCTTAGTAGAAGGAGACTCAAAACTCTTAGTCACCTCTTTCTACTCAACCTTTCGGAAGTGTTCGAGATAGAGATTCCGTCTCTACTAAAATTTTTAACGTCGTCTCAATTGTTCCCCCTGGATTTAATAAGAAATTATATGGTATCGAATTATTTGGTATTACTGCCCGTAGCCATCTCAACCTAACCTAATCTAACCTAGGGTTGTAGGTTGTTTTGTAAGCTAGTTTGGCTTCATAGTTTTTATTTTAACCACAAGTTTCAGTAGTTAAAATAAAAGCTATGAACCCAAACTAAATCTTTATGTATAAATTCATTGCGTTTTCTTCATAAGTACTCATACTTCTGCCATAAGCATTGTATGGGCATACCTGCTCCATAGTTTGACCTTCTTTTCAGTTTTGTTATACAACCCAGTCACATATATTTTATGCTGAGCAAAAGCCCCGCTGTGGTACTGATTGCCAGTCAAGCTCTGTATTAGATAAAACAAATCTGTTCAATTGGTCTAACTATTTGCGAGTTTTTTAGGGGTATCCCAACTTCGGTTTGGCGTTCACTCTCTCAGTTATTTATTTCCATTTGTTGTTGTTGTTTTGTTTGGTGTAAAGCTGTTGTAATATTTATTGCGATGACTGATTAGGCAACTGCATTGTTATTATATTTTGTTGTTTACAATCATTTGAAAGGTTCTTCAATGATGGCATTGACTCTCTACAAACATACATACTTTGTGTGTGGTACATACATTTATCGCCTCGCTTTCTGTGAAATATTTTTGCACTTATGTACGAAAAGTTTCTATATATATAAATCACACATATAAGTCTAGGAATCTCATGAACTCGTTATCACACTCGCAATTTTGCATATAATTGATTATTTTTATAAAACATTTTGATTTTTGTTTACTTACAGAAATCGAATTGGGTACAAAATGTATCGTGGAAATGGAGAAACAACAAACGATTCTACAAAATCCCGCACTAGAGAAAATCGAAAGGTGAATTTGGAACTTGGCTGCCAAGTACTGTAAACCGGACTTAACACTTCTCCCTCTCCTCTTCCGCAGAAAACAACCAAAGACATTTGCATTCGATCATTGCTTCTACTCGTTAAACGCTGAGGATGACAACTTTGCGTCACAGGAGACGGTCTTCGATTGCGTGGGACGTGATATACTGGATAATGCATTCCAGGGCTATAATGCATGCATATTCGCCTACGGCCAGACGGGTGAGTGCGGCTAGTTGAATTCAATCAGAAGAGTTGACTCATCAGCTCTTTGGTTTTTACAGGCTCTGGCAAGTCATTTACCATGATGGGTTCGCAGGAGAACAAGGGCATTATACCGCGTCTATGTGATAAGCTGTTCACGGCCATTGCCAACAAATCGACTCCCGAATTGTTGTACAAGGTGGAAGTGTCCTACATGGAGATCTACAATGAGAAGGTACACGATCTGCTCGACCCCAAGCCGAACAAACAATCGCTCAAAGTGCGCGAACACAATGTTCTGGGCCCCTATGTGGATGGTCTGTCACAGTTGGCCGTGGCCTCGTACAAGGATATTGATAATCTCATGACCGAGGGCAACAAGTCACGCACAGTGGCTGCCACCAATATGAATGCCGAGTCCTCACGTTCGCATGCCGTGTTCTCTGTGGTGCTGACCCAAATTTTAACGGATCAGGCTACAGGTGTGAGTGGTGAGAAGGTATCCCGCATGTCCCTGGTGGATTTAGCTGGCTCTGAGCGGGCGGTCAAAACGGGAGCGGTAGGCGAGCGACTCAAAGAGGGTTCCAATATCAATAAGTGAGTAACAAGACTTACACTTGACCTTGACTGATAACCTTTCCGTTTTTTTACAGATCTCTGACTACTTTGGGATTGGTCATCTCCAAGCTGGCGGATCAATCCAATGGCAAAAAGGGAGGCAATGATAAATTCGTACCCTATCGCGATTCTGTGCTCACCTGGCTGCTCAAGGATAATCTTGGTGGCAACTCCAAGACCGTAATGGTGGCCACCATTTCCCCCTCGGCGGATAACTATGAGGAGACCTTGTCCACGCTACGGTATGCGGATCGTGCCAAGCGTATTGTCAACCATGCGGTGGTCAACGAAGATCCCAATGCACGCATTATACGTGAGCTACGCCACGAGGTGGAGACTCTGAGAAGTATGCTGAAACATGCCACTGGCTCACCAGTGGGCGATGTGCAAGACAAGCTGGCCGAAAGCGAGAATCTGATGAAACAAATCTCGCAGACGTGGGAAGAAAAGCTGGTCAAGACCGAGCGCATACAGAACGAACGACAGCAGGCTTTGGAGAAGATGGGCATCAGTGTACAGGCCAGCGGCATTAAGGTGGAGAAGAACAAATACTATTTGGTCAATTTGAATGCTGATCCCTCCCTAAATGAGCTGCTAGTGTATTACCTAAAAGAGCGCACCTTAATAGGGGGACGGACTATAAGTGGCCAGCAGCCGGATATACAACTTTCTGGCCTGGGCATACAGCCAGAGCACTGTGTGATTACCATTGAGGATAGTGGGCTGTATATGGAGCCTGTACAGGGAGCTCGCTGCTTTGTCAATGGCTCCGCGGCGGTGGAGAAGACACCGCTACAGAATGGTGATCGCATCTTGTGGGGTAATCATCATTTCTTCCGCGTCAACTCGCCCAAAAGCAATCAAACAAATATGTGCACATCGGAGCCACAGACTCCGGCCCAGCTGATAGATTATAATTTTGCTCGTGATGAGATAATGCAGAATGAGCTGAGCAATGATCCCATACAGACGGCCATAGCACGTCTGGAGCGTCAGCATGAGGAGGACAAGCAGGTGGCTCTAGAGAAGCAAAGGCAGGAGTACGAACGTCAGTTTCAACAATTGCGCAATATTTTATCGCCCAGCACACCCTATGCTCCTTATGCACCCTATGATCCGTTGCGTATGGGCAAAATTACACCGAATACGCCTACCTCGCAAATGCGGGTGGAAAAGTGGGCGCAGGTAATTAAACTCTCTCACTCCTCAGAAGGCCACAGTTCTAAAATCTTCTTTACAGGAACGCGATGAAATGTTTCGTCGCTCTTTGGGTCAACTGAAGACCGATATCATGCGAGCCAATTCTCTGGTACAGGAGGCCAACTTTTTGGCCGAGGAAATGGAAAAGAAAACCAAATTCTCTGTAACATTACAAATTCCGCCAGCCAATCTCAGTCCAAATCGACGGCGTGGAGCCTTTGTCAGTGAGCCGGCCATTCTGGTGAAACGCCTCAACTCGGGCAGTCAGATTTGGACCATGGAGAAGCTGGAGAACAAAATGATTGATATGCGGGAAATGTATCAGGAGCACAAGGAGCGCATACTTCATGGCCTGGTATGTTGTTAATGTGGAATTTTTCGAATCTCATCACAAATTCTCTTGACATTGTGCTCCGTACTAACCATTCTATAATTATTGTATATTGATTCACACACACGCATTCCAATTAACCCACCAGCCCCTTGTAGAGCCATTCTCAGAAGATGAATACGACGACAAGGTAATTAAAAGACACGACCCCGTCGCCCACATTGCACCACAACTTTCCATATGTTGCCCGAACTCACCACAGAATAGCAATTTGATAAATACTTTCGACCTTTTGCAGGACGATGACAGTTCAAAGCCACAGGATCCGTTCTATGAGTCGCAGGAGAATCACAATCTCATTGGCGTGGCCAACATTTTCTTGGAGGTGCTCTTCCATGATGTCAAACTGGACTATCACACGCCCATCATAAGTCAACAGGGTGAGGTGGCTGGCCGTCTGCAGGTGGAAATTCAAAGGGTGGCTGGACAAATGCCACAAGATCGCATGTGCGAATCTGTGTCAGATTCATCGGGCGATTCGCGCGATGAGTACGATGATCCAGTGGATCCCATGGCCAATCAGATCACCTGTCGTGTAACCATTAAGTGCGCCTCCGGTTTGCCCCTGTCGCTGTCCAACTTTGTATTCTGTCAGTACACCTTCTGGGGTCATCAGGAGATGGTGGTTCCCGTCATCAATGCCGAGTCCACAGCCCATGATCAGAATATGATATTCAAGTTTGAGCATACCAAGGATTTTACCGTCACCATCAATGAGGAGTTCTTGGAGCACTGCATTGAGGGTGCCTTGTCCATTGAGGTTTGGGGACATCGCAGTGCCGGCTTCTCCAGATCCAAAGGCTGGGAGGTGGAACAGCAGCAGGCCAAGGCTCGTTCCCTGGTCGATCGCTGGGCGGAGTTGTCACGCAAAATCGAACTTTGGGTAGAGATCCATGAGCTAAACGACAATGGCGAGTATTCGCCTGTGGAGGTAACCAATCGGAATGAAGTTCTCACCGGTGGCATCTACCAGCTGCGTCAGGGACAGCAGCGAAGAGTCAATGTGCGTGTTAAACCAGTTCAAAACTCCGGCACGCTGCCCATCATCTGCCAGTCCATAGTAAATGTGGCCATTGGCAGTGTGACTGTACGCTCGCGTCTGCAGCGTCCTCTAGACTCCTACCAGGAGGAAGATCTCACTGTGTTGCGCGAGAAATGGAGCGAGGCGCTGGGTCGCCGTCGCCAGTATTTGGATCAGCAGATTCAAATGCTCATCAAGAAGGAGGAGAAAAACGAACAGGAACGTGAACGAGAACTGAGCCTGGTGCATCAGTGGGTCTCGTTGACAGAGGAGCGCAATGCAGTGCTGGTGCCAGCCCCCGGTTCGGGTATACCCGGTGCACCCGCCTCCTGGGAGCCACCCTCAGGCATGGAGCCGCATGTGCCCGTACTATTCCTTAACCTCAATGGCGATGATTTGTCCGCTCAGAATACCAACGATGAACTGTCCATATCTGGCATCAATTCCATACTCTCCAAAGAGCATGGGCACAAATTCTATACCCTGCAAATCCTACAGCATTTGGACAAGGATGTGTGCTGTGTGGCCAGCTGGGATTCGTCTATGCATGATAGCCAGGCCTTGAATCGTGTTACCGAGGCCAATGAACGTGTCTATCTGATATTACGCACCACAGTGCGTCTTTCGCATCCGGCTCCCATGGATTTGGTGCTGCGCAAGCGTCTTAGCATTAATATCAAGAAGGGACAAACATTAACGGATCGTTTAAAGAAATTCCGACTGGTACGCGGTGAGAATGCCATCTGGCAGAGTGGTGTGACCTATGAGGTGGTGTCCAATATACCCAAAGCCTCTGAGGAGCTAGAGGATCGCGAATCATTGGCCCAATTGGCGGCCAGTGGTGATGACTGTTCGGCCAGCGATGGCGAGACTTATATAGGTGAGTTTTGTTAGAACATAGTTAACTATTCTTTTCTGGGATCCATTAAATCTAATCGAAGTCGATTTAATTTCGAAAAAGGTTTATTAAAATATCTATAGGATGTTTTAAAACTAACCATTCGAACTGAAAATGATCCCTTTTTATAACTTTCTTAATATTGATGGAATATCCCTTTGATCTTTTATAAATATCCATTTGATCCCATAAAGAGATTTTAAAACTATCCATTTGATACTGTTGAAAAATATCCTTTCTTTTTATATCTATCTTAATCGAGATGAAATATCCCTTTGATCTTTTATTAATATCCATTTGATACCATGGATTCGTTATTAAGATCCATTGAAATATCAAATTGACGTTTCCCATGAATCGGTTACTAATATCCCTCCCTACTAATGGACACTACAATAACTTTAATCAATTTGTTTGCTCGCCGATTTCGATTTTCGATAACAAAATTCGATACTTGAACCAAAAAAATATCAATTTGACATTTAGTTTAGTTTAGTTTTATTTGGTTTTTTATCCCAGTGCATCGAGGTATAGTTTTTTTCGCCGAATTTTCGATTTTCAAGAAAAACATCAAATATTTCGTATTTTATCCTTACAAACCGAGTTTTAACCAACCGGATGAAAAATAGTTTTTTCGTGCAAATTTTCCGGCCATTTTCCTCGTCGGCGGATTTTTCCAAAATCGGGAAACACGTGTCGAATTATTTCGCGTAGTTTGCATACAAGTTTCAATCAATCGGATAAAAATAAAATTTTTCCCATACAAACTTTTCCGACGCTTTTCCGGTGGAATTTTCCAAAACCCCGTGCTTAGTACGCACTTTCACCACTAACAGAAACTCCTTTCCAAATTTCAGCTCTATCTCTTTACGTTTAACTGTGCGATGATTGCCAATCACGTCAGCAGTTATTCGTGAATCAGTCAGGACCTCTCTTTTATACTTATAGAGATTACCTTAACTCTAACAGTGTTTTGACTTACAAATATCGTCTCAATAAACCTATAAACCTAAATCGGGCAAGAAAAGTGGTTAGAAATACATTTAAAATTGATAATCTGGAGAAAAACATAAGAAGTAGAGTAAAGTAAAATTGATATTATATGATTTATATCTGTCGATGTTCTTTAGGTTTAATTTATATTAAATGTTTTGTCTCTGTAGATGTTCTTTAAGTTTAATTTTGAATGAATTGCGTTGTGCTTTTTATGGATTTTACAGAATTTGGTAGTGAGTTCCAGTGGCGAGCAGCATATATGAAGAACTGTTTCTCAGAACTAGCCAGTTTAATTTTAGGGCATATTAGATTATTTGTTCTGGAAGATATGGCAAAACTTAGCTTCTCATATAAGTAAATTGGTTCTCTGCGAGTGATGATGTTGTGTAATAAGATTAGTTTGGGCCCTAAACTTTATCCATTGTGCTTTTATTTTTTTTGCCCCCTCTTCCTATCTACATTTGCATTGGGAAACAGTTTGATTTAGTAGTCACCCATTGACACTTTCGCTCTACCTGGACATCATGCGTACATGAGCACATAGAGGCAAATTAGAAACGCCCAAACTTGGGGTACGCCTCGCGTAATCTGAGGAAGATCGGAGGTGCGCGAACCTGTGACTACAGCCTGTTGTCCATCGCTTAGGTAAGAGTTAATTAACTCAGTTGCAGTGGACGAGAAGTTAAATAGAGTTTTTAGCTTTGTACATAGAATTTGATGATTCACGGTGTCGAATGCTTTACTGTAGTCCAGATGACATAGGAAAGTTACCTGACCATCATCCTTACGACTTCGAATATCCTCTGATATTTTTAAAATTGCAGTCGTGCAACTTCTGTTTTTTCTAAAACCAGATTGGCAATCATTTAGTTTGGAGCTTGTCGTTAGAAATTGCTGAATTTGAGTTGCCATTAAATATTCGTAAACTTTCGATAAGTATGGTAATATCGATATTGGTCTGTATTCAGTGGATGATTTTGGGATTGGTAATATTTTTACAAGCTTCCACATTTTTGGAAAGGTGGACGTTGTGAAGGCTGTGTTCATAACATAAGTGATATCGACAGTAGAAGAAATGAGTTTAATACATTCTGGGATTTATTTCACGCAAGCCTCCAATTGCATTTAATTTAATCTTGAGGATACATTAATTTACGTGTGTTTTCATTTGATCACATTTGCTCTCGTTTTCGCATTCCATTAGAGCATTTTCATGTAAAAAGGATAAGACACAAAAAATGTACATTTAATTGATCTTTATTTTACTTATTAAGGAAATTTGGAATATCCATTTTACGTGGATCTGAATAATTTACTTTTTTCGTTTTTTCCTTCCAGAAAAATACACGCGTGGCGTTTCGGCGGTAGAGAGCATACTCACACTGGATCGTCTGCGTCAGAATGTGGCGGTCAAGGAGCTGGAGACGGCGCATGGCCAGCCGCTGTCCATGCGCAAGACCGTCAGTGTGCCCAACTTCTCACAGGTAAGCCTAAATCTTTCCATCATCCTCCTGTTTAATCACAGCCAAGCGGCTAGCCTTATATGGTGCTTTTCCACTTTCTACTTAACCACCCCACTTGAGCAAAAATAACCCAAAAAACAATTATTCTTTCTCTTTTCACAACTTCTATGCGCTTTCACCAAAAACTTAAAACTAACCCAAACACAAAAAATAACCAAAATGTAATCCAAATTCGGCGCGCACTGCAAAACTTTTTCTCTATATGTATGTGTGTGTGTGTGTATTGGTATTATCTCTGTCTATATGTTTATGCTGTGTATGTCGCTTCTCACTGCGCACACATACATAGGCGGTCAAAGAAACCACCAATACGGGCAGTGTAAGTAACCCTAGATCCTGTGCCGAGCACTGTAAATTTTGCTTATGTAACAAAATTTTAATTTTATTATTTTCACGTTTCATTTTCGTTGGTTTTTAATTTCATTTCATTTAAATAATAAAAAAAAAACTTTGGTTTTATGATGCAAGAAACTCATAAATAAACTTATGCAGATTATGCGTTTCGATGCCTCGATGGAATCGCTGTTGAATGTGGGACGATCCGAGTCCTTTGCGGATCTGAATAACACTGCGTTGGGCAATAAGTTTACACCAGGTGAGTGGCAAGAGCTATGAATTTTAGTGGTACAGAATCCTAAAGGGTAATTTCTTTCAGCCGTAACATCTGGCAGCGGTGTCATACGCAATCGTCATAGCTTTGGCGGCAAAAGCAGCTCGGATGATTCTCCAGGCAAAGCCTTTGGCATTGGTATGTGGTATTTAATATCTTTTTTTTTATTTTCTCATATATTTTCACATTTAAATTTTTGAGCAATTTTACGAAAAAAAGAAAGTTTATAATCGACTTTTTTTTGTAACACGTTTTTATAAGTATATACTGCATATATATGCTTATGCGCAGCAACTTTGATTAATCCTACAACAAATAGCAGCGTGCGCCATCCGCCCTAAATCAAGGGATTTATCTTTGTTTTAGAGTTGAATCTTTAACGTAGAATCTATGGAGTTGGTTTATAGAGGTTTATATAATTTCTTTTAAGGTCTTTTGAAATTAAATAACTAGCTCGTCAATCCGTTTCAAAATATCTAAATCGGAAATGGATCCATTTCTAAAACAGGCGTAGAGAATGAGCTTGTCCGATATAAATTTATGTTCACTGATTCCAAAACTTGTTTCGGTTCAGCTCCATCAGCTGAGTGGAATGAAGGGAGCTTGATTATACTCAGAGTGCCAACAATTCAGTTGAATTAAACTCAAGCGCGAGCATGTTGCGTATGGGTCATTCTTTATAAACCGAACAGTTAAAATTTTTATTTTCTTTTTAATAAAAAAATCGAAATTAGATCCTCGACATGCCCATCATAACGTAATTTTTTGCACAAAATTTTTTGTTAATTTTATAATCAATTTCAAAATCGTCAAAAACGGAAAAATGGAAAAAAGGGTTTTAAAAACGTGATATCTCAGGTTTGGTTTACCGACAGGTATCAAATTGATACTGGTGAAAAGTATTTTACTGTAGCTACTCATATAATAGTTTGGGAGATTTTTAAATTATTTAATAATATTAAGTAATTAAGGCAAAATTATTTATAATTCTTCTCATGTTAACGACCATGATATAGCTTCTAAGCATAAACAATGTATTGTCGTAAACGTAACTTAAATTTTGGTGTTTTCAAAAGATGGAGACTTTTATAGTTCAAATAAAAAAGTTGCCCTTAAAGAATCGTTGCCACCAGTCGTTTCAAAGCTCTACGACTGCAACTTGGCCAGTGGGCTTTTATATATCGCTCTTCAAAATGTCAACATCACACAGAAAAACAAAACTCTCTTGGGCTTCCCTCAACCGCATGTGCGCTGCGATCGCGTTCACTGTTCAGTGACTGTGGTTGAACACACAGCACTGATCGGTCTGAGTGCAACCCCATATCAAGCCCGATTCAGTCAATCTGTCATAAATTGCAAGCTTCTCGAAGACCAAACTGAGAGCGATTCAGTGTACGAGAGAATGAGAGAG
The DNA here is from genome assembly GCA_018904235.1 of Lordiphosa stackelbergi. NCBI lineage: Eukaryota > Metazoa > Arthropoda > Insecta > Diptera > Drosophilidae > Lordiphosa > Lordiphosa stackelbergi. The sequence continues at coordinate 43,871 of JAEIFU010002382.1, forward strand.
CGCTTATAGTTTGTCGCATGCATTCATACTGTTAGCTGAGCTTAGGATGTAAGAAGAAAACCTTTTAAATGCATAAATTTTGCTAAAAGGTCCTAGACAGAGGAAAAAAACAAGTTAATGGTTGTTTCAGTACCTCTATTCAATGTGGTTGCGCCAAAGCGTCGTTTTCTGATACAGGCAAAATAAGTCTGCTAATGCACAATATTAAACCGAACTCAGAATTTCAGTTTAAATCACGAAGAGCAAAGAATGATAATTATTTTTGCACAGACTCAACTCTATCTTGAAGGGTGGAATATTGAGAAGACCATTCTCATGATACGAACTGAAGAATCGGACGGACATGAGAAGTGTATAGAATGTAAAAATTTCTTCGACCAGCGCTTAATATTCCCAAAAACAGTAGCAGTTACATAAGCTAGGTTTCAAAGATATGACGGAAAAACGAATTTACAATTTATTTTATCAAGAATTCCCTTGAAGTGTCTTTTTCGGACCCCTTTTGATGATTAAAAAGCAGATTCATTTCATGGGCGACTTAAAGAAGTCTCGAAAATTACTCATACAAATGCTCAAAATGTGATTTATTTCACAACGACTCAAAAAAGACTCGTAAATGATTTGGAAAAAGGCGTCGGAAACTTATCCGAATAACTAGATAGATTTGACTTTATATGAAGAGTCGCGGCTTAGGGTACCATTATCTCCCGACAAACTGAGGACTCGAAAAAGACTCGAATGTGATCAGAAATTTCTAAAATCCTTGCTGGGGATTATTTAAACAAACTTTTTAAGAGTAGAGGGATGTGTCGCATCAAAGATTTATTGATATTAGATGACGCATGTGAAACAAAAAACGATTGTTTTTGGGAGCTGACATTGGATGCAAATTTGTGCTTCTCGCTGCCTGTACGGGGAACATATATTGAAATTTAGCTATGTTTTCTAAATTAGCTATACGACTAGAGCAAAAGTTTATAGATATTATAGATGTCACATGTGACGCAAAGAACGATTTTTCTGGGGAGCTGCACATTGGATCCCACAAAAAAAAGTTTGTATGAGATGCGGTATCTATATACTGAAGTGTCTTT